>JAADXE010000031.1:0-85751 GCA_023337545.1 Pythium coloratum
ACTCTCTTTCTGCATGTACGGTTGCTCCACTGCTGTCTCTTTCTACTCCTTGCTTCAGAGCTCTGTCTGTCTACTCCTGCTCGCTACAACCAAGCAACGCTCCGTACGACCACAGCTCGCGGTTAGCACGAAGGAACACGAATATCTTCTCGAAGTTTTCGGGGAGCAGACTTGAGCGAGTTGTCGTCAGAACGAACATACACTGTGAGAACAGACGCTCACAGCGGTTGCTCGTCGGCGGAATGGCGTTCAGCAGCGCCGAGTAGCTGGTCGACGCCGCACGAGGCTTCTTCGCCTTTCGGAGAGCATCGACAGCGAAGTTCTTGGATGCTGGCCTCTCTAAAGGGCGTTCGACCTCGAAACGGCTCACAGCGGCAGTCTCGGCTGCGTTTAGAACTCTCCCAGTCGCAAGCTTGACGCAGGCACTCTCGAAGTCGGCAGCGTGGACGACGGCTGCGTCGGCCTTCAACTTCTCTGTCACTGAGCAAGACAGGATGATAGCTGTAAAAGGGAATATATTTACTTGATAATACGATAACGCATTGACTTCATTGGGATGTTGCTCAAATTGTCAGCGCGCTTGGTTGGCAGGCGACTGGCTGCGTAGATACAGGCAAAGAGAATCTGTCGGATGTCTTGCCGGAAGGCCCTCCATCGATCCTGGAGGTGCTCGAAGGATGGCGACTTGCGGCGACTCTGCTTCCTCGACTTGAACATGAAGTAGAGCACGAAATACGTCTCGAGCGCGCTCCTTGGAACATCATAATGCGAACTCTCGACATCAAAAAACCCATTGCGAAATGGGCGCGAGCTGAACTTGCCGAAATAGTAGATGACCCGCTCATAGTCGTCAAGAGTTCGGACGAACTCAATCAGGTTTCGGTACTCCTGACTGAGTCCGCGCCGAGTTTCATGAGCTCGGTCGGGATGTAGCGACTCCCAGAAACGTACCGTCGGCGGTATTGACGGCGACGATAGCGGCGATGGCGGCGGAGAGGCTAGGGCTGGTGGCGGTATTTGCGGCGGGGTGCCGGGGGGAGACGCTGGCGGCGGAGGAAGCAGCGCTCGCGGTGGTGGAGGAGGAGGAGGCGTCCGGAAGCCATCGAAGGGCTCCGATTCCAACTCTTCCTCACTGAAGATGAGCGTGGAGGCGATGGAGGCAGGAGTGGCGTACCCATCCGGTGATGGAGCCCGATCTCCCTCTTCGCCTCCACTCTCCGTCATATTTCCGTCTGACATGATGTCGGAATGTGTGGCATCCGCATCACGCAGATCCACAGGTTCAGATGTTTCAATCGATTTTCATTGGTCAAATATGGCTAGGGTTTGGTCTATTGTGGCAAGAGAACGATCAACTGAGGAGGAAAAATGAAAAAAGGCTCTAATGTCGGAAATGACGACCTATTACTCTCGATTAGACTGAGATACTCTCGATTTCTACATCCTAATGCCATCTTTATGTCAGAGATTTGACATCTATTTTTTGCTGCCCGGAGACATTTTTCGATAAACTAATGTGTGATACTCCGACATTTACCGGTATTTTCCCATTTTATTTTTGATGTCAGTGACGGGAGGGTTAAGCGAGATAGCATCGAAGAGAACGCGTACGTCCGCAATCGTACGCGCCTCGCCCTGCAGGAGCACACACACGCTGTCAATGTCCTCGAGCTGCGCGACGAGCAGGACGATCTGGCGATGCGTGCCTGGGGACGGAACGAGGTCGTCGACCTCCTGAACGAGCTTGATCGCGTCGCGGATCTCCACGTAGCGCTTGTGCATCCGGAACGTCGATGACCGTCGCGTCACATTTGCCTTGAGCGCCTTGAGCCTCGTGTGACGCGCGAGAGACGCAGCGTTGTTCGGCTGGCGTAGAGCACTGCACAATTCGGAGACCTTGTCGATTGCAGCCCTGTGCTGCTCCAGGAAGACAGCAACGGCAAGGTTGTAGCGATGACTAGCACACCAGATCAGCGGCACGCCAAGTAGATCCGCGATGGCCTTGTTGGTCGCGCAGTTGTCGCCGACCACGAAGCGGATCATCCTTGGCTCCTTCTCGTACACCTCCAGCACGTTCTGGATCATCTCCACGTGGGCTGCGGCCGTCTGCCCGTACTCAGCTGGGGAGATGGCGAGGAGAGGCTGGTGGCGTTTCCCTTCCTTGACAAAGACGCCATACATGCCGACGTAGTGCTTCGTTCCGCTGGACCAGCCATCCAGCATGATGCCGAACGCATCCCCCATGTCGCTTGCGATCTTCTCCCCGACTCCAGCCGCAAAGTGATGGATGTACGTGAGCAGAGAGCGAGACGAGATGGGCTCAAGCTGAACGATGGACCGGGTGAGAGGGTCGTCCACCTTCCCAAGCGAGTGGTTGCGCATGACAACCCATTCGAGCCACTTGAACGCGCCCATGGTGCGGTCGTCGACGAAGCCGTGGTCCTCGAGCGTGGCCGTGCTGATGCGTTGGCGCTCCTGCCACACAGCCATGTAGTCGGGATGCTTGCTTGTCAGGTGACTGAGTAGGTTGGAGTAGCCGCTGGACGGCTGCTGCTTGCGAGTGACGCCGCACTGCTTGCAGGCAAACACACCCGAACCGCAGTCTCGGAAGAAGGGCTGACACACACTGCGAGAAGACGCCATCGAGATGAAGAAAATGAGAGAGTGAGGCCAACTCCAGTTACGACCCAGAAGTATGAGCTCCCACACCCCGCCTCCAGATCCCGCGATAACTGATCGGAATCTTTCCAAGTGACAGCGAGAACGGTGGTATAGGATTTACCGAGTACAGATAACAGACCACATCGATGGGTCGTTCCTCGAGGTGCGCGAGCACCTCGCGCGGAACGGGTCTTGTTGACTTGTGTATACACAACAACGACTAGTAGGGCTCGATGTGGCTACACATATTTGTTAAGTTCGGGTTAAGTTCGCATCTCCCGTTGTGAAATGCGTCAGTAGGATTGGGGAAGGCACCATGAACACACGAACACCGCGCACTCCGAAATCCTCCCGGCCGTCGCCACATTACCACCGCTGCACATGGCCTCCCTTCACGCGGTCACGGTCGCCACCGCCGATGCGGTTAATCCTCATCAAATGCGCCGCCTTTCTCGCGCGTGTGCAAGCGAGTTTGTGCTCACAAATGCCGCGTATTTCCACCAGATCGTGAGCTTCCAGGACGGACTACCCGGTCTATTGCGCGAGCTCAAGCGTGATACACGAGCGGGCGATGGCTTTGAACCGGACCTGCCTACTGCCGCAGCCAAGAACTGTAAGCTACGCGCATTTGAGATGATCCACGAGCTGCGCCAACTGCCTCAGTTTGCCAATCGCACAGATCTCAAGTACCCCAACGCCGCGAACAAGGCGTGTGAGGTGGGCGACGCGGCCATTCTGCGGTGGATTATCAATTGTCCAAGCGCCGAGCATCGCTTGTCACGTGAGGAGATCGAGGCGCTGTGGAACCTCGCGGTGGTGTACTACAAGCCAGGAAACTTCCGTGTGTTTGAGCTGCTTGGCGAACACTTCACGCCCGCAGAAGTCGCGCCGCTGGACAAGAATATCTGGGGATCGATCCGCAGTCTCGAGCTGCTCAAGTGGATCTGTGAACGCTACGAAGTCACGCTCCACACGGACATGTTCATACGAGCCATCAACCGCAGCGACGCCGAGTTCGTCGACTTCTGGATCTCCAATCGTCCGCACCAAGTGCCCAAGAACACGCTGGTGTACGTACTGCGACGTGGGGACGCGAAGCTCTTCTCACGTATCTTCTTCAACAAGGACCGAGTTCATGACAGTGAAGACCGCAAGGAGATGATAACGATCGCCACGAGAGAGGACGATCTCGCGTTGGTGAAACTTCTGCACGAGGACCAAGCGCAGTATCCGTTCGAGAACGTGCCTACAGAGGTGCTTGAGCTGGCGGCTGAGCGTGGGCATCTTGAAATCGTCCAAGAGCTGTATTCGCATCATGAGGGTATCGTCACTGGACGGGCGTTGGAGTTGGCGGCAGTAAATGGCCACATCAGAGTGCTCGAGTTTTTGTCGGAGCGGTGTGATATCAAGCGCGTGCCTGGTGCAATGGATGCCGCGGCGACCAACGGCCACTTGGATGTAGTGCGCTATTTGCACAAAGCCCGTGGTGAGGAGTGTACTGCGCAGGCGTTGGTGGGGGCTCTCAAGAACAAGCACGATCAAGTCGCTGGGTGGCTCTTGGATACCAGAAGCGAAGTGCGAAGCGCTGCGGCACTAAACAGTCTTCTGCTGAGGGGAAAGACCAGCGAGTGGCTGCACTACCGTACTGAATGGAATCTCATCGGTGATGAGGCTATGGACGGTGCAGCGTGTTTGGGCGGGTTCATATTCGAGGCAGGCAGGAAGGGCGACCTGACGATGATCCGGTTTATTGTGAAGACGCTCGGTCGCGAAGAGCTCCTCCCACGGGCGTACGAAGGAGCCGTGGAAATTGGCAGCTTGGGCTGGGTGCTCGCCATTTATGCACTGGATTCGTCGAAGAAGAAGCGAGTTCCATTTTGTGTGATCGCCCGAGCTATTGCAGTTGAGGAGCGAGCGTATCGGTTCGAGACTCTTCAGGCCGAGCGTCGCGATGTGCTCCAGTGGCTGATCATGCAGTGCGAAGACAAGGATGAATCGTCCGCGACGAACAAAGCTCTTGAATTACTACGCGTCCAGAGTGAATGCAACCCGCATCGTGGCCACTACCACCGCCACTACAGCTACAACTTCGATCTCGGCAGTGACTTGGCCCAGTGGGCGGAGACTCGCGAGTCCACTGAGACTGAGCTGGACCTCCTGCATCGCCAGTACTCGACGGGTTTATTTGGTTTCATATCTCGTGGCGAAGCGTTCGATTGGGTCGTAGAGCGTGCTGTTCAGACGCTTGCACCGCGTTTCGAGTCGTGGGGCCAACGATACCTGGCTCTGGAGATCGAGGACAAGGACCCGTGGGGCCTCGGTGTGTGGACGCTGCCCAAGCGAGCTGTGGCTCGCAATGACCTCGACGCACTGAAGGCTTTCCGTGAGCTGAGTGAGTCTCCAGACGCCACCAGCTCTGCAGTGTTCCGTGTCGTTGACGACCTTCGTGCCGCGATTGCAACGGGTAACTTGGCCATCGCCAAGGGGATTAACTTAAAACCACGTGCCATTCTTGGTTGACCACGTGCCAGTTCTGAGCTGCCTGGTCGACCGCGTGCTGGTCTGCGACCACGTGCCTAAAAATAACACAAACCAATACAGCAGTGAAACCCACAGACTTGAAGGGTCAGCAGTTGGTTGCAGTGCTGCCGCATCGTCACATCCTGTCACATCTTGGGCACCAACTCATCGTGGCACGTCGACAAAATGGAGGACAGTGGCTACTGCAGCGACACGACACTGATCCTATCCGATGTGGAACATACGTCCGACCGTGAAGAGCTTGACGAAGGTATGGTGACGACAGCAAACGACTCTGCGGCATCAGCACGCTCGCGATCACCCAGCCACGAAGCAGTCAACACCACAAGCACGGAGCACCACAGAAGCAACTCGGATGCCAGCGCGTCCAGCTTGTCCCCACCCGGAAAGAATGAGGCAGAAATGCAGACTCCACTGGATGACAGCGTCGCTGACGAGGGCGATCCTCCATCAGACTCTGACGCGTCCAGCCAGGACTTCGCATCGGATCAGTGGGCTCTTGGAGACGATGACAGCTACCCACAGCCAGACAACTATGCGAGTGATCACGACACCGCACGGAGTGACGCGGACGACGACGCCAACAGTGAACGCGACGACGATGAGGAGGTCCAAGAAGCACTGCGTGGTAGTGATCGATCTGAACTCGGCGATCCACGCCCTTCGCGCGATCCGTACACGTTCATTGCCAGGTTCACAACTGAGGCTGAAGCAATGTCGTCCCGTGACATGTTTGACGGGTTCACATACTCGTACAAACACGGTTTCCAATCCAAGAAGAGGACGATATCAGACGCACTCCACAGGCCAGTAATTGAGACAGCTCAAGAGGCAATGGCGCACGATCGCCACACGTCCCTCAAGGGTTCTGGGGTCCTGTCCAAGTCCACAGCGTACGTGTGCCGCAGCCACGTTGGCGAGTGCGAGACCAAACGTCAAGATCGCTGCCAAAAGCCAGCCAGGCGAGCTTGTCTGCTCGGCGGACGGGACGTATAAAATCCACTTTGGTGGATGTGTCCTGGTAATTTGTGGGACCGTGGGCGTGATCTACGACAACAAAAAGGGAGAATATCGCCATCGATTCTTTCCATGGGCCTACATGTTCGTTCTCAGCGAGACGGAGTACGCGTACACTCGTTTTTTTTTCGACGGTCAAGGAGTGTGCACACAAGTTCTTTCAGTTGGACTTGATCGTCCACTTTGGGTCGCTGGACCATACCGAAGCCATCTCGAGTGCGTTTGAGAACGTGTGGCCGGAGATCACACTCCTATCTTGCTGGCCTCATCTGACTAGAGCCGTCAAGAAGCACTCTCAAAAGCTTGGCATCTCGTCCGAGTTCTACAAGGACACAATCAAAGAAGACCTGAATCTGATGCACAACGCCAGAAGCGAGAAGCAATTTGACGTCTTGTCGGAGGCAGTCCTAGCCGACTGGAGAGACAATGGAGCCGAGGCTTTTGCGGACTACTTCGAAAAGACCTACCTCACTTCAAGATGGAAACGCTGGTTCATCACCGCGGCCAGTACGCCTGGCATTGTCCCTCGCCAGCAAGCCATCGAAGCTCACAATAAAGCCATCAAGGCTGCAATCTCCGACATCCTCCGTTCAAACACGGCGCGTGTGCTGGACAAAGCATTTACTCGGATTCTTCTTGCTGATGGAAAAGCGCGCGCATTTTCAATTCTCGAGAGACGCTTGTATTCCCAGTTGAACGGAATCGAACCGACGCTAGTGAGAATCAAACCGACGCTAGTGGGGTACGAGAACCAGTATCCACGGAGCCGGTGACTAGAGCACATGAAGAACCAAGTCAAGCTGGTGATGGTAGACCAGACCCAGTGACTCGGGACCGAGCACAAGTGTATGTTTCGTCTGCGTTCAACTTTCGAACGCGTTCTGACTGGGTATGTTTTGTAGCTTTTTGAAGTCGCTCGGTGGACGAGTTGGTGAAATGAACGTCAACACCATGTACTCAGCGTTGGCAACACTGCATCAAGTCAAAGTACTACACCAAGAACCGCTTCGGCATTACCCGACGTCCACGCGATGGTCTCTTGAGCAGGTTTGGATTGCTGATTGCTCCGGTAGTTAAGTTTGCATGATAATCTAGTTGTTCTCAGATCGCTGAAGTTCGGAGGAAGCTGCGTTGCGAGTGCTGCACGCACATGCAGACTGGTTGGCTTTGTTCCCACGTTCTAGCTGCTCTTCATATCTTCGGAAACATCGACTTGGGTGTGCTCACGACGCCACTTCCAACAAAGAGACGTCGAGGAAGACCACGTCGAGTCCCAAGGGCCCTCATCCGTGACGATGCATACAACTAACAGGTCTCGTGCTAGTGCCAACAGCCATTCTACATACTCCAGATGAGCAGCATATAGCATAGATTCAATCGTAGTGGCTTTGATTGGATCGGTTGGTGTGGCTCTCGTGTGTACTTGCACTTCTCTTCATGAACTGTGGGCATAGTAACTCAGGATCCGAAGTGTTGGTACATTACCAGCGTGAGCAGAGGTGGGTACCAGCAGTCTGAACACCGTCATGAGTAGTGCGGCGCGTCCACTTCTTGGTGTTGGCTTCGAAAGTGCACTTGAGTTGCCTCAATGGTTGAAGCAGAATGCCTAGGATACGCCTACTCAAATATGACATCTCGACCTCCATGTGTTTCTGGGCACGCGGTCAACCAGGCAACTCAGAACCGGCACGTGGTCAGCCAAGATGGGCACGTGGTAATAAATAGAACCCATCGCCAAGTGGTTTGCCTCTGTCTATCGTGACGGTAAACTCGACGACGCCGATCTGCTCGACTGGGCAATCAAGTACGGGCAGACAGTCACCGCAGAGTGGCTGCTGAACGAGTTTCCGCAGTGCTGCATGTCCTTCAGTGCCGGTCGTTTCGATGTCTTACCCGGTCCCATGAACGCAAGGATTATCGACTGGTTCAATCGACTCGACAAGGACCACCTAGCACTACTCACGTGCTTCGAGCCGCTTCCTATCGCCTGCATCACGGCTCGCGAAGGGAAATTGGAGCTGCTGAAGTCCCTCATCGACCACCACATACTCCTACCAAGCAAGACTGCCCAACTCATCAACGAAGCGGCCCAGGGCGGCCACTTTCAGACCGTGGAGTATCTCTTCAGCGTCATGGAGAAGCACTTCAGCCCCAATGGAGAGCGTCTTACACTGGAAGAGCACGACATGCGTGAAGTTGAGTCTGCTGTGAAGGCTGCTGCCGACGAGGGCAAGCTCGAACTCGTCCAGTTCCTGTGCTCCAGGTTCCCATGCTTGCACTACTCCACTGCTCTGCCCGACGCCGCGACTCTCGGACACGTACGCGTGGTCCACTACCTGCTCAAGCACCAACTCCCCGCTAGCGGAGACACCGAGGAGATCCGCCAGTCCGTCCACTCGGCCGTCAGGCGACTAGGCCACTTGTGCCACACCCACGGCGCCAGCATCCTCTAGAGAATACACACTCCCGTCCAAACCGATACGTTAACCCATATCCACATCCATTTCAGAAATATATTGTATCGATTTACACGGGATATAGGTTTTACCATGCGTAAATGCGATTTACAAATTGGGTGTGGGATCCAAACCCCCAGTCACAAATCCTCCATTGAACCCTTGCACAGTCCGCCACCACCTGCTCGTGAAAATGGACGCCGAGATCGACGCGTTGCTGGCGGAATTGACGCGCTTCCAGGGCGCCGACGTGCCCACAACTTCTTCTGATGCCATCCCCGCGTCTCTCCGCAGGTTCTCCGTCGTCGCGGCGTCACCATTCGCGCCACAGCACGTGCAAATCGTCGCCAACTCAGACGCCTCGTCGTCCTCATCCATAACCTCCCGCTCGCCGTTCGCATTGCCGTCGCTTCCCACGCGCCGCGCTGACGCCTCTGTGGTCCAGCGAGAGACGCATAGGCGCTTCATGAGTCCGCTGTACGCGCTGCAGCACGACGCCACGGCGCTGTGCGTGCCTCAAGAAGAAATGCTGACGAGCGGTGGCAGTCGGCTTCTACCACAAGTTCCTATGGCACCGCCGCGCGCTCAGCTCGTGCCCACGCGTGAGCGTCTGGTCGCAGATCCGTTGAACTTGTCGTACGAATACCGAGACGTCGTGGGTGCTGTGGGCGGCGCGTCGGCGGTGATGGAGGGCTTCTCCGAGGCCATGAAGAAGCAGGACGAGTACGCCAAGCAGAACATCGGCAAGCAGCCGCACGCGCCTGGAGGCAACGCGCTCACGGAACAAGGTGCTTCATCGGATAGAACGCCAGTGAATTCTGTGGTTGCTGAGCTATTGCAGTCGCCAGAGGCTCAGGCACTGAATGCGCTGGTGTTGAGTAACGACGGTATAAAGTCTGACGATGAACAGACCCTCGCACGGCTCGTGATGGAGGCGCCAGGCCTAGATGACTGTCTCACGCTGCGTGATCTGCAGGCGAAGGCAACAACGCCAGCCAAGGAAGAGACCCAGAAGCCGCTGGCCGCTGTGGGCGCGAACCCGACGCACTTGCTGCGTCCGTACTTGGATATTGTATCCGACCAGGACACGCTGCGGGCCATGCAGCACTCGATCGCAGATGAGAAGGCGTTCTTGGCCATGAACAAGGCGTCGGACAACGAAGGCGGCGGCATGGTGGCGCTGGACGAGCTGCTCCACGATCTGGAGGACGACGAAGAGCTCAAGGACCTGGGCTTCAGTCTGGAAGACGAGGATGCCAATGATGACGAGGACGAAGAGAACGGAGAAGCTGATGAAGATGAGACGCGTGAGGAAGACGATGAGGACGGCGCGTTGGAACCAGAGGCGGAGGTCGAGTTGCTGCTGCGAGACGCTGAGTCGACGAGAACGAAGCGCAAGAAGACGCCTGTGCTGTCGGAATGGGCGAGCATGAAGTCGGTTGACGTGCGCAATTTCCACGAGAAAGTGCCGGAGATGGCGATGAAGTACTCGTTCGAGCTCGATACCTTCCAGAAGGAGTGCGTGATCCACTTGGAGCGCCACGAGTGTGTCTTCGTGGCGGCCCACACGTCGGCAGGCAAGACAGTAGTCGCTGAGTACGCGATCGCGATGTCCCAGAAGCACATGACGCGTACGATCTACACGTCACCCATCAAGGCGCTGTCGAACCAGAAGTACCGCGACTTCCGAGAGAAGTACGGCCCGGAAAACGTCGGTCTGATCACGGGAGACGTGAGCTTGAACCCGGAGGCGAGCTGCCTAGTGATGACGACCGAGATCTTGCGGTCGATGCTGTATCGTGGCGCCGATGTAATCCGTGATATCGAGTGGGTGATCTTCGACGAGATCCACTACATCAACGACAGCGAGCGTGGTGTTGTGTGGGAAGAGGTCATCATCATGCTGCCAGAGCACGTGGGCATGGTCTTCCTGTCGGCTACGACGCCCAACCATCTCGAGTTCTCGGACTGGATCGGACGCACGAAGAAGAAGAAGATCCACGTGATCTCGACCTACAAGCGACCAGTGCCACTGCAGCACTATCTGTACGCCGGCAAGGAGCTGTTCAAACTGTACGACGCCGCCAGCGGATACAACGCCAACGCGTACGGTGCGGCCAAGACCAAGCTCTTCCCTCCATCGGACAAGGTAGTCAAGGGCAGTGCGACGGGAAGAGCGGGTGGTGGCGGCAGTGGTACATCTGGGCGAAACATGGGCCGTACGAGTGGTGGAGACCAGAGCGACTGGACCAAACTCGTTAATTCGTTGAAAGAGAAGGCGTTGTTGCCTGTCGTCGTGTTCGCGTTTAGCAAGCGACTGTGTGAAGAGAGCGCGAACAAGCTGAACAAACTCGACTTGTGCACGCCTTCCGAGCGGTCTGAGATCCACCTCTTCCTCGAAAACAGTATCCAGCGCTTGCAAGGAACCGACCGCGAGCTGCCGCAGGTTCTGACGATGAAGGAGATGCTCAAGCGTGGTATCGGCGTCCATCACGGCGGCTTGCTGCCCATCATCAAGGAAATGGTCGAGATCCTCTTCGGCCGCGGTCTCGTCAAGGTGCTGTTCTCGACTGAAACGTTCGCCATGGGCGTGAACATGCCAGCTCGTACGGTCGTCTTCAACGGCATCCGCAAGCACGACGGCAAAAACTTCCGTGATTTGTTGCCAGGCGAGTACACTCAGATGGCGGGGCGAGCCGGTCGCCGTGGCTTGGATTCTGTCGGCACGGTGATCATCGCGTGCTGGAACGACATCCCAGAGCCGACGTCGTTGCAGACGATGCTCGCCGGAAAGGCCACGATGCTGTCGAGTCAGTTCCGCTTGACGTACAACATGATCCTGAATCTGCTGCGTGTCGAAGTGCTGAGCGTGGAAGATATGATGAAGAGATCTTTCTCGGAGTTCCACACGCAAAAGGCACTGGCTTCTAAGCAAGTGCCGCAGCTGATCCAGCGTGGTAAGCACCTGCTCAAGACGCTAGAGAACGCGCTGACGGAAGAGTATCCACATCTGGAATCTAGCGGTGAGCTTGGACAGATTAAGAACTTTTACGATCTCAAGCGTCAGAAGCGAGAGCTGGAGAAGAAGCTGGTCAAGTGGATGCTCACGAACCATGCGCAGGCTGCTCGCGCGGCGATTGCGCCTGGCCGAGTGGTGCTGATGAATGTCAAGGGACTGCCTGGCGACCATTTCGCTCTTGTTGTTCGAACGAACTCGGCGGCGAGCGACGCGGATGGACGAGCTGGCACTGCGAGATTCACATCGAAGCTCGGGTTTGAGAGTACGCCATCAGAGTCAGGAGCAGCACCGAGTGCTGGTGGCCGCGCGCGTAGTCTGTTCAAGACGATCACTGTCGTTTGTCTCTGTCCAGAGGACTACGAGCCTCCTAAGAAGACTGAAGACGCTGCGTCTGCCATTGACGCTCTGAAGCGCGACGCGTTTGGTGGATCAGGACGCCTCCTAAAAAGCAAGAAGGACGACGACAGCATGATGATGATGATGGGACGTGGCAAGAAGAATGGCAGCGCGTCGAAGCTACCAGTTGACGACGCCGAGGAGCTCCAGTCGAACGTCAAGGGCTTGCTTCTGGGCAAGTCGTACACTGTTATCGATATCCCAGAGTCGTGTATCGACATCATCGCGTCCGAGCAAACGCCTTCGAGCAGCATCAACGTCAAGAACCTGGTCTCGACGTCCTCTAAGAAGGAGCTGGCGGCGGTTGTCGAGTTCCTCGTCCACCTCGACAAGCAGAGCGCGCCGACCAACAAGGCTGACGTGGCGTTTGTGGACGTGCTGAATGAGCTCAAGGTCAACGACCTGGAAGTCGCGACGGCCTACAGCGCGTGGCAGCAGCTCTACTCGTCCGTGCTCACCCACCCGTGTGCGGCGGACTCACCATCGCAGTCTCGCGTGCTCGGCAAGGTCGAAAAGGTCTGCAAGCTCAAGGACTACATCACGCGACTAACTCGGGAGCTGTCGAACGACTCGCTGTCGCTGTTCCCTGACTTCCAGCAGCGTCAGGGTGTGCTCAAGAAGCTCGGCTACATCTCGGAAGACGGCGTCGTGCAAGTCAAGGGCCGCGTGGCGTGTGAGGTCAACACGTGCGAAGAGATCGTGCTCACGGAGATGATCTTTGAGAACGTGCTGGCGAACCTTGAGCCTGAGGAGATCGTCGCTGTGCTGTCGGCTCTCATCTTCCAGGAGAAGACCCAGAACGAGCCCAGCCTCACGCCGCGACTCGAGAACGCACGCGATACTGTCAAGCGCATCGCCGAGAGTCTCGGTGTGATCCAGTTGGAGCAGCACTTGGAGATCGACCCGGCCGTGTACTGCAAGGGAGCTCTCAACTTTGGGCTCATGGAGGTCGTGTACGAGTGGGCGCGAGGCATGTCGTTCAAGGAACTGTGCCAGCTCACGGACATCCAGGAAGGCTCGATCGTGCGCTGCATCACGCGGCTGGACGAAGTCTGTCGCGAAGTGCGCAACGCCGCACGCGTGATCGGAGACCCGAGCCTCTTCCGCAAGATGGAGGTCGCCTCCGAGGCCATCAAGCGAGACGTGGTCTTCGCTAGCAGCCTCTACCTCACCTAAATGTGGAAGTGACGTACTTTCTCAGTTTGACCTTTTCGCCAGTAGACCAGTTTCATACCGGTGCCTGCACCCGGGCAGAAGGTGTGGGCGGCGAACTTCAAGTGGTGAGCTTGCCGCTAAATCCAAATCGGAGGACGAGAAAGTTAAAAGACGGCGACTGGGGCTTGTGGCGTACTGTATGACCCGGAGGGCCCACTCACTCGAGAACTCGCGGGCAAGGAGGCAAGTGCAAATTCGAGGAGTAAGACAAAGCGACATTGTATAACGGGAAAGGTCGACTGATCGACGAAGTAATCAAATGTTGCTACCCCGATCGCTAGTTTGACCCAAGGATAGTTTATGTGGACGGAGAGTCTCTAGCCTGCACATTGTGGATCTACCGAGCTCTGCCAGCTCTTGCTCTTGGACCCAGGGGGCAGTGTGAGATCCCAAGATACGCTACGGGTCGTCCAGTGGCTTACGGAGGCCTGCGACGGGTCATTGCTGAGGCTTTGGAGTGGAGAATGTAGTGGGCCCTTGCTGAAAAGCACTGTGCGAAGCGTGGAGTTGCTTCAATGGTTTGTGGTGGAGAATCACTTGAGGTCGTTCGTGACCGACTAGGCGATTTTCTGCGCCACGCAAGATCCCGCAGTGTCAGTTGAGACCATGCGCTTCCTCGTGGAGGTGTATCTCGCGAAATACGTGAAGAAAAACTCACGCGTCAGCGTGAATCGATCACTTAGAAGAAGAACAACTCGCACTAGAAAAGCCGACTCCCCCAGCGAGATGGTCGACATGTTCATCCGCGTCCTGTTTTCTGCGTCGCTGCAGCGTGTAAACGAAGACAAAGTCGAGTACTTACTGTCCACTCCGCTGGCGGCATCATTTCGGGACAAGGTCGCCTATACAGCGCGACTAAAAGGCGCTCCGAAGGTTCTCTACTGGCCACAAGAGGCCATGACCGATGGAGGGAACTACCCAGAGCTGAGAACCTTTCACGATGAGCTCCTTCGGGGGTTGGCTAGTTTCTGCCACGTCGAGACGGTTCAATGGCTGTACGAGGAGCGTGACTTCTTCCACTTGCAACCAGTCTTCGACGCGTCTGTGAAAGAGCAAGACGTACTGGATCTGTTTGAGTGGATGGTCCGAGTGGGCATCGAGCGAGATAAGTGGCCTCCGCAGCTCTTTGATCTACTGGAGGGTCGGGGTTTTTTCCAAGCAGCCAAGTTCGTTGAGACTCACGGCGTTGGTGGCAGCAGCTCGTCAGCGATGGAGGTTGCCGCATTTCAAGGCCGTCTTGATGCTGTCATCTGGCTCAACGAACTGCACGGCTACGAAGGAAACACGACGTCCGCGATGGCCAGTGCTGCCGCGGGCGGCCACATCCACGTCTTGGGGTGGCTGCATGCGAACCGCGTCGACGGCTGCTTGGCCTGCGTGCGCCAATCGCTACAAGATAAACCACGCCCGGCAGCCTTCCTCGGGTCGGCGTACAACCCCGTGCCAGTGCTGGCCAGTCTGCAGTGGCTGGATGAGCGTCAAGCCGCACTGGTTCCCTGCGACTGCTCCGAAGGGATCGAAGCCGGCGCGTTAGTGAGCGCCCCTCTTAGCTGTCTCGGCGCCAACGCCGGTGATATGAAACTGCTGGAGTATCTACATGAGCACAACCGAGAACAGTTTGTCCGGAGCCGAGCGGACCCCAACGCCGCTAGTGACATGTTTGTCCGCGGTGGTCTCTGTTTGAACGTTGCCAAGTGGTGTATACGCACCACCGTGAGTCTGTCAACTGGGAGATGATCCTCGCAAGCTGTCGCTACGACAAGCTGATGCAACGAAACCCTCGCAACCAGAGCGTCTATACCTGGCTTCAACGCGAGATAGCAAGAGCTCAGACCGACGATGAGTAGCAACAGTGAAAAAGGCTACACCACTCCACCACAGTACGCTGATCTATTGATTGACCGGTTGCTGTGAAATCTTCACACTGGGGCGACACCGAACGGCAAGCAGATCGCCAAGGGATGGACTCCAAAGCATAGAGTTTCCAGAAGTGCACGAAGAGAGTTCGTCATTGATGGAGCGGCGAACGACTAGTAGAAGCCCACGTGTACAACAGGCTGGAGATCGTGATGCTTTGGGATTTCGTGACCCTCGGTGCTGTTTGGAAGACCGTGATCAACGCCAAGCGTGCCGAAGAAGACGCGAACGCAGAGGAGAGTGGTTAGTGCGACAACAAGCACAGCAAGCTTCATTCCATTTCTATCTCATTCACAATATATATTGCAATAGCGGTTGCCAAACGATTGTGATATTGATTGTCTTGTCCTTCAACCCGACAATCGTCCAACAATATATATTGTCGGAGCCCTGTTTCAACTTGAGGCTCCAAACTGAAGGAAGCGACGAGCATACTTCGTACGGGTCCACAGCCGTGCCGTGGACTTCGCCAGCAGCCTCTTCCTCGCCTTGATCGCACCAAAACTTGTACTCTCTCACGAGTGATATTCAGACCGGTTTTGTACCGGTTTCTGTATCTCATCTTGGGATTCGAATGCCTCACGTGACACAAGGACTGTCAGTGAGCAAGACCAGAAGCTGCGATAGCGAAGATGGTGATCGCCCCGCTCTTGCAGGCGCGATGCACGCTCCGTCTCGCGTCTCCGTCTGTCGCGTCGCTTGCTCACGTCGTCAGCTCCGTCTCCGACTTCCTTGATGCCTCCATCGCCATCTCGCTGCCCGCCGCCGCCGCCTCTCGCTCCGTCCGCTTGCTGGATCGTGTCGCCACTCGCCTGCTCAACAACGACGTCGCTGTGAGCCCGTCGGTGAAGCAACACCTCTTCGCAAGCGCTCTGACGACTGCGATCAAGAACGACGACCTGCTCATGGTCCAGAAGATCCACTCGCTCCACGCGGAGCCGCTGGTGGTGCCGTCGCTGGCTTTGGCGGTGGAGTTTGGCTCACTGGAGTTGGTCCGGTGGGTCGTAGCCCACCGCAGTAACCAGTCGTGCTGTGCGGCTGGAGCCAAGAGTCTCTGTGGGTATCACGTCGGCCGATCACTGGCTCGTGTCGGCCCTCAGGATGCGCTGCGGGTCGTCCAGTGGCTCACAGAGGCCTGCGGTCGGTCGTTCTTGGAGCTGTGGGGCGGTGGCATGCACTGGCAATTCCTGAGAAGCTCTGTACGAAGCATGGAGCTGCTTCGATGGCTGGTGATGGACAATGTCTTGAAGCCGATGGATATTAACAATGCGTTATTCTACGCTGTGGAAGAGCCCGCGACGTCAGTTGAGACCGTCCGTTATCTGGTGGATGTGCATCTCACGAACCAGCCCAGCGTCAACGTCACCGTGGAGTCAGCAGTCACTGCGATCGCCAACCCCACTATGGAGATCGAGGATTCGTTCATCACGAGCCTGTTCATGGCGTCGCTGCAGCGTGGCAACGAAGATAAAGTCGAGTACTTACTGTCCACGCCACTGGCTGCTTCGTTTCGGGACAAGGTCGTGTACGCGGCGCGACGACCAGGTGCTGCCAAGGTTCTCCAGTGGTCACGAGAGGCCATGAACAATGTGGAAGAGAACCCAGGGCGAACGCTCAATAATCTTGGGCTGGCCTTGCGGGCGGCTCATTACTGCCACGTGGAGACGATTCGATGGCTGTCAGAAGAGCGGGGCTTGCTCCAGTTGCAGTCCGCCTTTGAGGCGTCTGTGAGCGAGCACGACGTTCTGGAGCTATTCGCGTGGATGGTCCAAGTGGGCATCGAGCGGAATAGATGGCCTCCGCATCTATTCGATCAACTGGCGGGTCGGGGTTTTTTCCAAGCAGCCAAGTTCGTTGAGACTCACGGCGTTGGTGGCAGCAGCTCGTCAGCAATGGACATCGCGGCAGGTCAAGGCCGTCTTGATGCTGTCATCTGGCTCCACGAACTGCACGGCTACGAAGGAAACACGACGTCCGCGATGGCAAGTGCTGCCGCGGGCGGCCACATCCACATCTTGGGGTGGCTGCTTGCGAACCGCGTCGACGGCTGCGTCGCCTGCGTTCTCCGATGGCTATTAGAGCGGCCCCGCACTGTCATCAACAGCGGGTTGACGTACGGATCCCTTCCTGTGCTGACCAGCCTGCAGTGGCTGGAAGCCCATCAAGCCACTGTTCTCATCTGCGAACACGACTGCATGCCAGCAATGCGGATGAGAGTCCCACTGAGCGGACCTCTCACCTGCCTTGCTGCCAGTGCCGGCGATATGAACCTGCTGGAGTATCTCCACGAGCACCACCGAGAGCTGTTCGCCCTGAGCCGAGCCGATCACAGTGCCGTTAGTCGCACGGTCGTCTGCGCAGGTCTCTGTGTGAATGTAGCCAAGTGGCTGTACGCGAACCACCGCGAGTCCTTTGACTGGGGGATGATCCTCTCAGGCTGTCGGTTCCGACGCAACGTGAGTGTCCAACAGTGGCTCCAAGACGAGTTAGCACGAGCTCAGGCCGACAACGATGAGCAGCAATAGGAACAGTATCAGACGCAGTCTTCAAGGCCAAAACAACGCAAATTAACATCAGGATGACCATCAATATACCGGTTTTGAACCGGTTTTGCAATGTTGGACTCGGTCGGTTGCAACAGTCACAAGTGAGACCTTCTCCCCATTGCCAAAATGGAGCTGCCGCCGCTCACGCAGGTGCTGTGCGCTCTCCGCGGCGCGCCTCCTGCGGTCGCGTCGCTTCCTCACGTCGTCACGTCGCTGTGCGCCCTTCTCGACCTCACGACCAGTATCTCGTTGCCTGCCGCCGCCGCCTCGGGCTCCACGCACTTGCTGCATCGCGTCGCCTGTCGGGTTCTTCAAGACGCCAGCAGCCACACGCTCCACGAGGAGCTCTTCGCGCGTGCAATGGACACTGCGATCCAACGAAACGATCTCCTTATGGTCCAGAAGATCCACTCGCTCCATCCGCAGTCGCTTGTGGTGCCGACGCTGGAGCTGGCCATGGAACACGGCTCACTGGAGCTCGTGCAGTGGGTGGCGACGCATCGCAGTGACCAGTCGTGCTGCCCGCGTGGAGCCCTCAACACGTGCAAGCACTCGCTCGGCCGTGCGCTTGCACGCGTGGGTCCACAGGACCCGCTACGGGTCGTGCAGTGGCTGATTGAGACCAGCGGCGTGGTCATCTCGGAGCTGTGGGCGGTGGAGATGAACTGGCGGTTCCTCACCAGAGCTGTGCGAAGCGTGGAGCTACTCCACTGGCTCATTGACTGTGGCCACTTGGGCCCAACAGAGACGGGCAATGCACTGTGGCTTGCGATCGAAGACACCGACACGCCAACGGAGACCGTGCGGCTTCTCGTGGAGCTACACTTGAAGAACAAGTCCATCACCACCACCGAAAGGAACGCAGTGCAAGGACGACGGCCTTTCCTCGCTGATATTGCCCGTCCAGACGAAGAAATGGAGAACTCCTTCATCACGAGCTTGTTCATGGCGTCGCTCCAGTACGGCAAGGAAGACACGGTCGAGTACTTGCTGTCCACGCCGCTGGCCGTCTCGCTTCAGGACAAGGTCGTGTACGAACAGACTGAATACGGAGGCGCCAAGGTGCTTCAGTGGACGGAGGAGGCCATGAATGACGTGGATCAGAACCCAGGACGAACGCTTCAAGACATGGGACTGGCGTTTCGCGCTGCGCATGCCTGCCACCTCGAGACGGTGCGATGGCTGTTTGAAGAACGGGATCTTTTAGAATTGAGCCCGAATTTCGACTCTTCCGTGACGGAAGGACAAGTGGCGGAGCTCTATACGTGGGCGCTTGACTGTGGTGTCGAAGAGAACCCGTGGCCTGTGCGTAGTATCGATCATCTTGCCACTCGAGGGTTTCTCCACGCGGCCAAGTGGGTTCACTACCACGGTCTCAGTGGCGCGTCGACGAAAGCCATGGACTCGGCAGCAGCAAACGGGCACCGTGACTTTGTCAAGTGGCTTCAGGCAACGCGAGAGGAAGGCTGCACGAGCCAAGCGATGAACGGCGCGGCAGGCCAAGGCCATCTCGACGTCGTGCAGTGGCTTCACGACAACGGATACGAAGCCCACACGACGTCAGCGATGACGTGGGCGGCAGTGGGAGGCCAGATCGACGTCCTCGAATGGCTCCGTGAACACCGTGGCGATGGCTGCGCGTCTTGTGCGATGCGAGAAGTGTTACGAGCACCACGCGCGTACCTGCGGTTGGTCTCAGCGTACCCTCCACTGCCAATGCTGAACACTCTCCAGTGGCTGAGAGACCATCAGCGCACGGATTCGCAGTGCCAAGGTACCTGCCTTGCGACCGGCCGTGTTGGGATCCACCTCATCGGCCATCTCACGAGCCTCGCTGCGTGCGCGGGGGACGTGGAGCTGCTCGAGTATCTGCACGAGCATCATCGAGAGGAATTCGAACGCAACCACGAGTATCCGGACGGAGCAGCGGCGGCAATCAGTTACGGAAGCTGCCTGAACGCCGTCAAGTGGCTGTATGCCAATCAGCAAGAGGCGATCGACTGGCATCTGCTCCTCGACGACACGCGAGAGACCAACCCGACCATCGCGCGGTGGCTGGAGACGCATACGACTGTACTGCTTGACAGATACGATAGCGACTGGGACTGAAGACTTGAGTTAAATTTCCAGGGGTCAGCCCTGTCAATATGTTTCTATTCGTCTCCGTCAAATCGCACGTGGGAGTTGGCCGCCTTCTCTTTCTTTTTCCGTCTACCAGGCACTTTGGACGGCTTGCCGGTCTCCGAAACTTCATCACTACTCAGCCCAAGCACCTTCCGGCACTTTGTTCGACACTCCAGCACAGCGGCTTTCGCGTGGGAGCTGCTCCACTCGAGCCGCTCGGTCCGCACGAGAACTCCCAGCACTCCTTCGAGACACGCGAGTCGGTCCACGCGTTGCTTCGTGTCGTCGACGACCATCGCCTTCTCCACAAGCGAGACCAGCGTAGACCCCACGGCTGCTGTGTCTTCGCCTGTGAGCTGGGGCGTCAGGCCGTTCACGACGCCGATCATCATCTTGAGGCAGACGTCGAACGCCGTCAGCGAGAAGCCTTCTCTCAGCGCCTTCGTCTTGACAGAACAGCGGTGCGCCTTGCTGCGTACGTCCAGCGTCGCACGCGAGACGCTGTTGTTCTCCTGTTCTGGTTGAATCTTGATCTTCACGTCCTCAGCCGTCTGTGTGGGCTGTGTGAGCTGGACCGCACTCTCGTTCAGACGGCGCTTCTTGGATTTCACTGGCGGATCGGAGCTTGAGATCGCCTCTTCCTTCATCTTCTCTGCTACTTTGGCCTCCTTTGCATCAAGCAGCCTGTCGCTTTTCCTACAAATAGCCCACTGTCAGTCTTCTCCTCATCATTCAAAATCGGCCAGGCAAAGAGCCCACTCACTCGACGAATCCGGCCATCAGAGGCCGCTTCTTGGCCAGTCGCTTGAGCAGCTTCCGCACTGTCGGCACCAACTCCCAACTGCCCGCTGCTTCCTTCAAAACGCACTTGCGCAGCAGCTTGAACACTTCATAAACACGCAAATCCGGCGCCGAAAACACCGTCTTGTCGCCTGGCTTCGACGTCTCTTCCTCGCTCTTCGCGTCCATCAGCCTCACCGCACTACGAGCCGTCTCCACCGCGTCCGCCAACCACGTACTGCGACGCTGCCTGGTCAGCAGCGACCGCGCCTTCTCCAGCAGTCTGACCTGCTCACTGTCTTCACTGTCCTTCTCCTCTTCCTTGGTCTCATCCAGATCAGTCTGTACTTCTTCGTCCACGGTCTCCGCTAATGGCTCCTCGCGTGCTGCACTTTCTACAGAGCCTTTCATCCGGCGGATAGACTTGGCCATCGCCTTGTGCAGCGTCTGTAGCCCACTCAGCGCCTGAGCCACAGCAGCAGAGTCCAGGCTGATGACGCTGCTGGCGTTGGCGACCAGCGACCGCGTGGCTTCGTCCACCTGCCGCGCGTGGCTCATGGCCTGCGTACACTGCTGGAACTTGGCCAGCGCATCGCGTAGCTCTTCGTCTAACGCCTGCGCGCAATAGCGACTCCTCGTGATGTCGTCCAGCCGCGTCAGGAGCCGCTCGAAGCCGCGGTCGGCATCGCCCTCCATCGCCATTTTCCCAATCGATTGTCAATCCAAGTAGGTGGGTTACGCGAAGGGTTACGGTCTCCCAAAACCGATGGTCTCTGATATTCAGCCAATCAAATAAGCAAGGTAGATTTCCCGCCAAAATATACTAGACCAGGCTAAGCTAATGTGACACATTGAGAAAAGACAGGCGGCACAGAGGCAATTAATTGCCTGAAGGCAGTGCGACACGGATCGACTTGCCCTGGAACTGGTAGCCATCCATGCGCAGCGCCTGGTGGAGTCCGTCCGTCGTCGCGAACCGCACGATCGCGATGCCCACGGTACTTCCGTCGTCGATCGTGGGCATTCGGACGGACAGAATGCGGCCGGCCACGCCAAAGTACGACTCGACCTCGGGCTGCAGAACGCCCCAGGGCAGATCCGACACGCGCACTTCGTGGACGCTGTCGACTGCGGGGACAAACGCCGCTGCGTCGTGCTGCTGACGCTCCACCTTGACGAAGAACTCGTAATGCTGCGGGTCGACACGCTGGCGTTTCGAGCGACGCTCGTCTGTAGTGCTGCTCGCATGAGCAGCCGCGACGGGCGCTGGCGCTGGCGGCTGCAGCTTGGACACGACAAGAGCCCGCAGGTTACTACACGATCGTAACCACATACCCACTACCGTCAGTAACCGCATGACCATAAGTGGGACCGTCACAACAAGCGTACATGGCAAAGTCCTGGAGCGTCGGCTCGAGTTCCTTGAGCACGTCGTCGAGCCGCGTGAGGTCGCTGGCTTTCGTGGCCGGACTCAGCAGCACCGCCGAGATGAAGTGGTCTAGTGTGAGCTCTAGCTCGCGGCGCTGTGTCTTCTCAGGCGTGAAGCTCCTGAGCTCAGCCGCCACAGTCTGGATGTCCTGGATGTTCTTTCCGATCCACGTGTGCGTCGTGTGCTTCTTGGATAACCGCGACTGCATCTTGGACGCCAGCTTCGACAGGCGCTGCTGGCTGCTGAGTCCATTAGAGTTCTCGTCGCCCACGCTGCTTGCTACGCTGTCCGTACGCAGTCGACTGGAAGGTTCTTCCCTTGGTTGATTGGCTTGGATCTATCATAACTCGGTCAATATGTACATGCAGACACCCGCCCATGGCTCATTCGCATCACACCTGTCGCTGCTCTTGGATGAACGCGCCCAAGTCACCTGCAAACTTCTGGTACTCGCTCTGGATGGCCGCGAAGGTCGCGACGTTGGCCTCACTCAGCGGCACGTTGAGCTTCTGGATGGCGTCCTGAACCTCCAGCGCCTTCTCCACCGTCTCCAGGCAGCTCTGCATCTTGGTCTTGAGGTTCTTCAGCTCGTCCTCGATGGCGGACGAGCAGTAGTCGCGCAGCGCGTCGCCGCCCACGCGCGCAAGAATCCGCTCGAACCCACTCATTTTTACGTTAGTGTCGAGTGTCGAATTGCCATTTCGGAACCAATTACATAGGTGTACTGTTGTCAACAGTATCGTGATCCATGGGGTAGTATAAAATTGTGAACCTTAACCCTGCCATTTCCGTTGGTTGATGTTGAAGTGAGCGTGACCAGGCCTGGGAAGGCCCTGGGAAGGGACGCCGCCTCGATTGATCACTACCAGGCATCGAGTAGGAAGCAACACAGGCGTGTGGTCCTGATATGGCCATGACACGTCGGAGTGTGGCGAGGGCGGCCATCGAGGCAGTCCGCGTCGAGTTCTTATGGCGACTGCGTGAGTGGGAACACCGCAACGACATCGTGGACGATGCAGATGAAGAAGGGGACCACAACGAGGAGGAGGGGCTGGAGGAAGAGGTGGAGGAAGAAGAAGGAGAGGAGCAGCCGATTATCGAAGTGGAAATTGCCCGAGGTGTGACGCAAGCGATGGTGGACAGCATCCCCGCTGTCTGGCTGCTTGAACTCACAGTCAAGTTGCGATCTGATGGTGTGCTGATGCTGGTCGCTGTCGAGACACTCCAGCACAATTACGCCCGTATGTGGGTCGAAATGAAACTCGGCAGCTACGCTCGAACACAACACAGCCTCGTGAACAGGTATCCATACACCTTCGACTACAACGGTTACCGCCACTACCCGGACGGCGTGCTTCTCAAGCGCGTCGATCCTCCTCCAGCACCTCGACTCCCCATTCTGGTGGTAGAAGTAGAAGTCAAGAACCGATCAATTAAACAGCTCATTTAAGTCGCCACCGAATATCTACAGCAGGAGTCCGTGCAAAGCGTCGTGGGCTTCAAGATCTTCCGTGCTTCTAAAAGTGCTCGCGTCAAGAAACCAGCAATTGTCGTTGTCTTTGAGCGAGTGCCTGGTCAAGTTGCAGCTCCATACACCGTCCGAGTTGCCCAGGAGATCTCATTTGGCTCGGCTCCTCCCTCGACACGCCCACGTCTCTCTGAGTCAGCTGCCCACTCAGGCGCTTGTAGCTGATGGCGACAACCCGCGTGTGATTCCTCGCTCGCCGTATGAGCACGTCAAAGTGGACCCACTGAACGTGGAAGCTAGCTTCGGTCTCATGAGTCCGCACACTCTCGTGGTCCCAGGCCCCGACTACGCCCTCGCTCTCGACGCTGATAGGCTGCCGGAGCTTGTCTTCGACCTGCGTGGCATCTTCCAAAACGCACTCGAAGGGTGGGAAGACGATCAATACGACGACTACTGATCGTCACTAAATATTGCTGCTGAGACCTCAATTAGAAACACTATCAACACTTCAATCCATCACCTGGCTTGGATCTTGGTTTCACACAACGACTCGCCTCGTGGCTCGTGAAAACCCCTTCGTCAGCTGCAGGTGGTACTCCATCAGCGTCTGCTCACACTGCTGCCGCCGCCGCGTGTTGCGAGGGATCGCCTGCACGTACGCGATCAGAGTCTCCAGCGCCGTGGCCACCATGACGCAATACTTGGCACTGCGAGCAGCCGTCGGGTTGTCGAACACGTGCTCCACTACAGTGAGCAGCTCCTCGATCTCCTCCATCGAGTGGGACTCGTCGCTCACGTCAGCCTGCGAGGCCAGCTCCGCTGTCGCTGTACACAGCGCCTCGATGCTCTCACAGTAAATAGGCTCTTCAACCGCTTCCACGGCCGCTGATTCAGCTTGAGAGGCCTGGTCGTCATCGGGAAGATCGTCGATCGAACTCAGGAACCGTGCTTTGGACCTGAACGATACAGTCACAGGGTCAGACAACAATGCTCAGCAGCCGGGATGTAACCACAAGGGTACCCGTTGAGCGTGGGGTGCTTGCGTGCCGTGGCGTCATCGATCTTCATGGCGACGGCTCGTAACTTGTTCAGCTCGTCGTGGATCTGCTGCCTTTGCTCGGGCTTCAGCGTCGTGGCGGCGCCCATCGTCGCTGACAGCGTGCCCAGCAGATCCCGCGGCAGCGTCTCCCATTGCAGCCGCTTGATCTCGGTCAGCACAGCGCGGATGAGTCCAGGAAGCTCGCTCATGCGCCGCTCGCTCGAGATCTTGCGCAGCCGCCGCGCCTTCTCCAGACTCGTCGCAACGTCGAACTCTGCGTCCGAGTCCAGCAGCTCCAGCTCCACGGGCACCTCCTCCTCCTCCTGCTGCTCTTCCTCCTGCTCCGTCTCATCCTCCTCCGTCTCGTCCTCCACGTCGCTGGTCATTGCGTGCGGCCCCGCACTCTCCTCCCACTCTTCCTCGCCCTCCTCATTCCCGTCCTCCTCCTCCTCCACGGCGACGACCAGTCGTCCGGGACGCGGTGGCTTCCGTGGCGACTCCAGGGACTCGCGACTCAACCGACGCTTCTTGCTCTTGCGCTTCGCAGGCGACACGACCGCCACTGCCTCTGGTACTGGCTGTAGCTGTAGCTGTAGCTCTTCCGCCATTGGCTTCTTCACACGCTCAGTCTTAAACTCGACCATAAACTCAGGAATCACCTGCGGCGACTCATTCTTCGTAGGCGCGTCATGGTGCTCGCCCTGTGCGCCTTTCTCGACGACTGGAACCACTGGAACCACTGGAACCACTGGAGCCACTGGTCCGTCGGATACGCGGCTCGTCAGCTTGCGCAACTTTCTAGCGATCTGTCTCTGCAGCTTGTCGACCTCGTCCACCAACTGCGTGGTCGTTGGCGTCACTGTAGCCGTCGCATTGGCCGAATCCGCAGTGCCAGAAAGGCGCCGCCGCGCTGCGTCCACGTCGTACGCGTGCTGTAGCACGCGCCTCGCGCCGCGGATCCGCCGCTGGATGAGCATGGCTTCCTTCTGCGCAACGTCACGACACTGCGCGCTCAGCTCTACGTGGTCCACGCGCTGCAGGATGCGCTCGTAGACGTGCTCCACCAGCGCCATGTTGGCCATAGTGTCCATACACAAGTCAAGTCAAGTCGATTGAGCCACTCGACGAAGGAATCGACAGGAGGGGCTTGTATTGAAGCTATTGACAGTACTTCGCCAACTGGCACCTCAATGATTTACTTGATGTGTGCCACACCAAATCCAAGTATTATGTGGTTCACATAGATTGCCTTTCTCACGAGTTGCCTGGACCGTTTCAGGATCTTGCGCGGAACGAAGCCATTTTTCGAAACGGTCATTTGACGGAACAATGGAAAGGAAGCGCCCCGGGATGAGATCCACAACGAGTCAGTCAATGGCGCGGCCTCGCCAGCAGCTCCAGCGGAACGATCTCCTTCACGCGAGCGTGGCACCACCGTCGTGGACTAGTGGGTCTGTAGACTGGTAACCCAGGCTCTGTCTGAACCGACGGCTCTGTCGGATACCCTACTTGCATTAGACGCGTGATGCCTGCTCACTGACCCCACGCCACGCCTTCTTCAAGAAGTCCCTTGGCTGTGGCTTGCCTCCATACAGCCACACTACTATCAATGAGGAGCCCGCTGGTCTGGTCTTTATTCCTCGCCTCTCCATCGCCCATCTTCGTCGTCGCCAGCTTCTCGCGTGGGTCTCCTCTCGCGCTGCTGCATCCTCGCTTCTCGCCGCTCTCTACAGCCACATCCACGGGCTGGCTTCAAGCAGAAGCGCACTCAACGAGGTCTCACCAGTCCAGACGCCACGCGTACATCGCGTGTCGGGCAGCGATATATCGGATTCGGCAATCCACTCGCCACTACGCAGCTCAACATGACGAGGTTACTCTCGGTGGCCGTGTTACTGCTCTCGCTGCTGGCGGAGGCACACGCAGCGGCTGTCGCCTGCAAGCGGACGCGTCTCCATGCCGTCAGCTCATCGGAATGGCGTGTGGCGTGTGAGGACAGCAACGCCTTCGCTGCCTTTGAGCCGTCCGCCATCCAGCGGTTCCTGCTAGACCACAACACCGCCGTGCGCGTGGCCTCACCGGAAGTCTTCCTGTCCTCGACGTTTGATCGTGTGGACGCGCTCGAGTCTTCGACGCTCACACAGTTTACGCTCAAGGCCGAGCCGCTGTGGGTCCACACGACGCCAGTGACCATCAACGCGGCGGCGTTCGCTAAGCTGAGCAGCCTCCAGATTCTGTAAGTGGCTAGTGATTGCATCACTGGAATGATACTGGCTGACTGACTGACCATTTCGATGGGTTTGTTTAGTACACTGCAGGATGTGCCATTGGCCAACACTCAGCTACACTTGCAATTACCCTCGACGATCCAGAAACTGGTCATCGTGGGCTGCCACTTGCAGCGGTTCTCGTACGAGATCGTCGGCGGAGGAGACCCGAAGGCTCTGCTAGAAGTGTACGTGATCCCTTCACCAGTACCTGAGACGCTCGTTTGGCTCATGTATGGCCCGTTTCCTATTGTAGGGATCTCCACGCCAACGATCTGGTTGAAATTCCAGTGGTGCTCTTCGCACTTCCGTCTACTGTGATCAAGTATGTAAGATCTCACTCGTAACTGAGACCATGAGACTCACTAGAATTCTCTCTTTCCCTACAGTTTGGACGTCCGGCTCAACAAGCTCTCGACGATCTCCGTCTCGGCTTCCAACAAGCCGACGCTGGAGCAATGGATGAAGAAAGGCGTGCTCCAGATCGACAATATCAAGAACTCGTGTCCTTCGACGGCTACAACGGCGCGTGTTCAGGGTCTTTCTCAAGTCTTTGACGTCTGTGTGACTCCAACTGACGGTGCTACAGTCGAAAAGACCACTGGTACCGACTCAGTCAAGTCGGCGTCAGGCAACGCGAGCTCTGCCGAGCACGGCGACGACGCCGCTGATCCCATGGGCCCTCCACCAGCCACTGTGCACTCACCCAATAACGAAGCCGCGACGATCTCCACTCCGTCCGCCAGTCAGGTCGTCTCACAACCCAAGGATGCAGTTAGTAAAACTGCCGCCGAACGCACCAAGCTTCCCACGGTCTACGCGGCACTCGTAGCCCTTGGAGTCGTCAGCGCGATGCTTTTTTCATTCGCATTCGCTATGGCGGTGGCTCGACGCCGTCAAGACAACGAACCAAAGGACTCGCTGTCTAGTTTCACCGGACGTGGCAAGTCACGGTCCTCTCTGCTCACACAGGTGACCACGGACGAGTGTGAAGGTCTCAGAAGAAGCAGCGACGCCAGCAACTCGTCCCAAGAAACTGGCATGGTCACGCCAACGCTGCCAGAGTTCACGCGACCTAATCGAGCTGGACGATCCATCAGCGAGGCCTCAGCAGTGGCTACGCCGATCAACGGCTGCGGTGGACGAGCACTGTACACGACCATCGCGACGCCGCACAGCAAGAGCCAGCCGTACATGATGAGTCGAAGCCTGCAGTCGCTCACGGGCGTGAGCCAGTTCTCAGTCTCGTCGATGGAAAAGGAAAGCGAGCTGCGCGTCACCAACAAGGAAAAGCTTCGCAAGATTCTCACGGAACTCGCGCGCAAGCAAGGAATCATCCAGGTCAACCAGACGCCATTTGTGTGCTTTGACGAGGTCAAGGAGACCGAGGTCGGTGCATTAATGGTACGCTGCTCTGCTGCATCACCGGCTACTAGCGAGCCATCCCAAGACGCACACCCTCCACCGTCGCTGCTGCTCAAGATCTATGTCGAGCAGGACGTTCGCATGGCGATTCGCGAGTACCGTGCACTACTAGTGATGCAGAGCAACACTTGTCGCCAGTTTGTTTCGCAAATGGTCGCCACGGAAATGGAGAAGACGCTCGAAGGTCTCAAATGCGCTGTGATCATCGTGGAAATGGGCAGCGCGAACACACTACGCCACGTTGTCCGCGGCCAGATCAACCGCTCCAAGCAGTTTGAGGTCGTCCAGCAGTTGTACGCTGTCGTGAAGGCCCTCGACTGTCTCCACGAGCGACAGTTCATCCACGGTGGCTTGCATCTGGATGCGCTGGTGGTGCATCCGTCTGAAGCTAACCGACTCAAGTTCCGAGACCTCGAACATGCTACACGGTTTGGTGATACAATTCAAAGCAGCACTACACTGCTTCCGTACGGATCGCTCGAGTACACGCCGCCCGAGATGGCTCGCCATCTTCTGTACTGTTCCCAGGAGTCTCAAGTCCCCGGCGTGGATACCGTCGAAGCTGACGCGTACCAAGTGGTCCGCGCATCATGCACCTACGATGCGTGGTGTCTGGGCATCCTGATCCTCAAGATCTACGCCAACAGCAAGCATTTCGATGAATTCGACGGTTGTGAGAATCCAAAAGACTTCTTCCTGAAGCTCGCGGAGGACGAGTTCTCGTTCGAGCGGTCGCTGACGCTGTACATCCACCACGACGACGTGAGGGACTTGGCGCGTGCGTGTCTACGACGCGACCCTCACAAGCGACCGAAGCTCGCGAGTATCCTATCACACCGCGTGTTCCGAGCCTACGACCGCTTGGAACAAGGGGATTTAGTGGCTAGTTTCCGAGCCGACCGACTCAAGGCCGCCAACAAGACGCGCGAGGTCTCACCACCGACGATTTGGTTCTTTTTGCCGCCCCGTGCACTGGGATTGGCGAAAACACGGACGATCGACGACTGGATCACTGAGCTCACGGCGTTCCAGCAGCAGCAGCGGCACGACAACCGCTTCCGCTCGGCCGAGCTCATGTTCCCGCTGGTGTTTCTGTGTGAAGACAGCCACTACGTGTCCACGCCGTGCTCGTCCACGGGCTTCCACCACTCGCGGTTCCATCTTCCAGCGAGTTTGCTGTCCCTAGCGATGCCATTAGTGCAGGAGTCGACGCTGTTCCTCGAGGCCAAGTCGATCCTGTCAGCAGAGCCTCAGCTCAACATCGCAGACGTCAGCGGACTCGGCGTCCACCAGTGGAACGAGCTGATGAAGTTCTACCGCGCGCTGGAGAAGATGATGTTGGCACCAATCAGCTCGTTCAGCTTGCTGCTGCTGAAACCGCTGGAGGAAATGCTCGCGGACCAGGACGAGCAGCAAGCGAGACAGGTTTTGGACGAGCTCAAGAGCATGATCTTCAGCCGCGAGAAGCGCGACCACGTGCTGAGTCTTCTGGATATCCTTAAGACGCTTTCTATCAATGCCGAGCTGGACGGAAGCTACGACGACGATGAGGAGGACCAGCACGACGAGGGCGATGACCAGAGTGTCGTGAGTGAGGACGACGACGGTGGAGGGCTCGCTACGAGACGCGCCACGAAGGAATGGTCGCGGCTGCGCAAGTGCGAGCTGGAAGGAGATGCATCTGTATCCATGCCCAGTACGCGGTGGCTCTGTAGACGCCACTGGGAGTGCGAGATGGAGTGCGAAGTCTGAACTGGGCTCCTGTAGTTGCCGTTAGTCCACGTCTTGTGTGTGGTTCCGTATTGTAATATCCATATTCAACACTGTCCGTATCTAGTGTTGGCATCCAGTCGAGTTGCCATCTGGAACCTCTATCTTCAAATATTCAAGTGTTCAGTTACCCGTTGATGCGCCTTTCTTCATACAAACGTGACACACGTACCTTCAATAATACATATTCGCACCAGATCCGATTTCCGTGTCAAAATGTCCCTCACCGCGCAGGTGAGACCGTCACAAACGCCTCCAACTAACTGGCCATTCACCCCTCAGCTCTCCACTCCACTTCACAGTCGATCCCACAGACTCACAGACAGCCAATATGCTCGGTCTCCGCTCGCTCGCCGCCCTCGCGCTCTGCGCCTTCGTGATGGTCGACGCCGCCAACAGCACGGCGCTGTGTACGCCAGAAGAGACCGAGCGCCTCGAGGCCATCGTCGAGCCCATCAAGGGCCTGCTCACGACCTGCAAGGCCGACACGGGCTTCGCCATGTACCCGTTCAAGTCGTTCCCAACGACGCAGCAGAAGCGCTTCGTGTGCAACGGCCGCTCATGTCCGGCCGTGGTCGTGCAGCTCCAGGACGCCAAGGTGCCGGCCTGCGGCGTCACCATCGACGGACAGACCATGACCATCCCGCAGTACCTCAAGTCCATGTGCACCTACGAATAAACGCTGCATTTTGCACGTCACGTCGTACAGACAGAAAGGCTGTGGCTTTGGCCCCCTCCACGTTTTGAGTCTCTTTTGTGGAGACCAGCGTACATCTATTCATTGAATGCGGTTAATACAGAGCCCTGCATGTTACTTCTGACCAATCACCTCGGTTTGGTACTGTAGATGAAGATAAGACAAAATGTATTGACAACACTGTTTTTCTACTCAGGAAAACAAAGACCATGGAAACCTACGACCGCAAACGGCTTAGACGAGCATTGCGGCGATGAGGGCGGCAATGGAGGCCACGCCAGTCGCGACCACTGTTGCCACGGCGTTGCTCTTGGTGGTCGGTGCTGGCGAAGGCACTGGTGCCTTCGTGGTCTCCGTCTCCGCTGACGCGGCAGTGGATCCGGCGGTCGTCTCCTCAATCGAAAAGTCCGAGCTTCCCTCCGAAGAGCCTTCTGTGGAGGACTCCGCAGACGACATGCCGCTGCTCGAAGCCTCCTCGACATTGGTCGAGTCCGTGCTGTTAGCACCCGTAGTGGTAGCACCAGGAGCGAGAGTCGTCGGCTTGGCAGTCGTTGGTGTTGGCGTAGGAGTCTTCGTGGTGTTTGTGGTCGAAGGAGCAGCGGTGTCGTTGAGGGCAGGGGCCGATGTCGTCGTGGTGTTGGTCGTGGTGGACGCCGCACAGCCCGTGGTGACACGCTCGATCAAGTCGGTCTTCACGGAGACATTGCCGATCTGGCAGTCGGGCAGCCCCAACTTGGCTACAGCGGCAAGCACCTCCTTGCAGGCGTCGCTCTTACAAATCTTCGTGAGCTGCTCATCCGTAGGCCGCGTAGGAGGCACGAAGCTGTAACCAGAGTCCGTGGAGCAAGTCTTGACGGCAGGGTTCGTGAGCAAAGGCTGGAGCTTGGTGACGTCACACTGCTCGGCTTGGACGACACCAGCGAAGGTGGCGGCGGCGATGGCAAAGACAAACTTCATCTTGATGTGGTCAGTGGATTGATGGACTTGAGGAGACGCTGGCAAGTTGCGGAATGGAATCGGATCGTCTGTGGATCCCGTCGGAACGAAGCTCCCTGCGGTAGAGTCTTGCGAGTCGTCTCGTTCGCTGCTCACATGTTGGGGTGGACCAGCAGCAGATCTCGCCCAAAAACTGTGGTGCAGTCGACGGTCATGTGGTGAGGAGACCTACTGGTGCTTCCTCTGCCGATCGAAAGATTGGATCCCTCCAAGACAATTGGCACGTGATTGACTCTCGTCTTGTGTTTCCGCAGCTGCCAGTTGTGGGAGATGGCAAGCCACCTGCTCAACCAGGAGGCATTTTGGTGCTGAGACCATGAGATTCACTTATCTTCTGTATTGGAAAACTGTCTGGCATATCCGTAGAAAAGCGCCTGGAGAATGAAGAAGATAGGCAACAGCCAATAGCTGGATTCACGCGGCATCAATGGCGTCAGATGTCCTCGACATCGGATTTTGGTAGAAGGTTACAAAGTGTAACCTAGTTGAAGCCGTTGCAGAGCCGGGCAAGTGTACCCTGGGTGGTTGAGCTTAAAATGGCTACACAAGTCACACAACACGAGCTACAGTTGTGGAAAATGGAGCTCACGGCGGAACTGATCAAGCGGCGCAGCAAGCAGTTCGATCTTGGCTGCATCACGCTGCTGGATCTGTCCGGTGCGGGGCTCAGACGACTGGGCGACCTGGACGAATGCGTGAACGTGATCAAACTGAACCTGTCCAACAACGAGGTGCGTGAGCTCAACAGCGAGAATGCTACTGTTTGTCTCAGTTGTGATGGCCTTGTACTACGATAGATCGCCGAACTCGATGGACTGCCAGTGCTGATGTCGCTGCTGTCGCTGGATCTGTCCCAGAACCGCTTGCACTCGATCGGTATCATCAGAGACGTGGCCTTTTCTATCTCATTTGGTCAACAAACCGATTAATCTTTGTGGGTTCTGTGCTGTAGATGATCTACCACGATTCCCAGTGCTTGAAGAGCTCTTTCTCTCCGTTCGTAGACAAGCCGTAGATGGCAATTGCGCTGATTCACCCACTGTGACTTGCCCTTTAAACTGCCTCAGGATAACCAAATTCTATCGGCCGACTTCAAGCTCCTCGCCACTCGAGTGCGGCGCCTGCCATGCCACCACAGCATCTCAGATTTTCTCATTGCTGACCATCTACGTATGTGTGGTTTCAGCTACCGAGACTTCGCAAACTCCACTTGGAACGGAACCCTGTGGAAGCAAAGTCTGCTTTCGTCCTGAGCATTCGCACGGCGTTTCCTCACTTGATGACACTCAACGGCGAAGCGCTCGCCTTCTATGAGGTCCGTCAAGTCTTTTCGAGGTGAATCAAAGAACTAGATCGCTAGCTGAGCATGGTTGTGCTCGCAGGCTCTGAGTAACGACGCTGGAAGTGCCAAAGTTCCGTCTCCGTCGATTGGCGCAGTTGATTCGCCTGCAAAGTCCGCATTCACACTGGCGTCCAGCTTGCAACTGCCACCTTTTGACGCTGAAAAGTTTGCAATCGAGAGTTGCAAGCGTCTCGAAGGTCCGACGTAAACCCTACTCGGCCTCAATTCCGTCTCTAATCCTTTGCATCTTGCTGTAGAAATGCTGCGCGATGCCAAGCAGACGCTCGAGTCCGAAACCAAGCGTGTGGAGCAGGCCTTTCGGCTGCTTGAAGCCTAAGACGACAATTAGTGCTCGCACACAAAAATGAACTGGATTAGAAACCCATCGACCTTCTCGCGCTCTTGTTTGCCCTACCACCTTGCTCTTCCACTACTTAGTTGACCCACTACTGTTACTCAGTTTTGTGACGATCTCACACCATCATCATCACGTCGTCTTCTGACCGCTGCTGGGTCGGTTCCTGGCCGTCGAAGATCGATTTGCGGCACGTCGGACACGTCGAGTTGACCACGAGCCACTCGTCGACGCACTCTTTGTGGAAGTGGTGCTCGCACGGCAACTGACGCAGCTCCTGCGACGACTCGTACTCGTTCAGACAGATACAACAGCTCGAATCCTCCGCCGGGAACATGTCCGACGAGAATTTCTTGGTCTTGAGTCGGCCAATCGCCTGCAGAGACAAGCAATACCGCGGAGTTTAGCTTCATTTTACCACCACGTAGCCTAAATGAAAGCAAGAAAACGTACCTCCTTGGTGGCGCCCTTGCCGCGCATTGGGTCTTGCAGGCGACTGAGAATGCGGATCACACACGGCAGACAGAAGCAGATCACGGGCAGCAGCGCCAGCAGCAGGATACACGGCAGAAAGATCTTGGCGTACGAGATGATGATCATCCACATGGCCAACTGGTACATCGTGGATCCATCATCGCAGCGCGCGCCGTCGCTGATGACCCACATATTGCCGACCAGGAACCAGAACAGACCAGCGAGGTCCAGCCCGTACTTGACGTTGCTCAGGTAGCTCATGTAGCGCTCGCGCAGCTGCAGCGAGCGGTTCGAACGGCCGCCGTTGAGCTTGTAGATGACCCATTCAAGCGCCAGCGTCAGCGTGAGATGCAGCGTGTGCAGCAGCACCCAGATCTGGATACGATAGCACAGCGTGGACTCCTTCCACTTCAGCGCGAGGATCACAGACGCCGCGATGATCTGCGGCACGTTCACGACGGTGAGCACCCACATGATGAGCCGCGAGTTGCGCGCATCGCGGGCCTCCTGCACGCTGCTGTTGAGCACGTTCATGCGCACAGCCTGGGCCTCCTCGTTGCGAGGCATGTCGCGTGCCAGCAGCCGCTGGCTGGACTCGTGCGGCGCACGCGCAGTGGACGCGCCACCCACAGGGAGATCCATCCGTAGCCGATCGCTTGCCGTCCGCCTACTTGCGTAGCTTCTCGGCTTCTGACGGAGCTTCTCGGCGAAGTGGGAACGTCGTGATGCCAATAGAGCGCCCTAGTTCCATATTTCCAGCCAATGAAAACAATTTTGCCATAGATTCAACCAATCAAAAGCCGTGGACAATCTCACTCGAGAGTGATGGTAGAAAGGCCAGAATGACTACAGATTCGTCAGTCGAAGAGGCTAAACTAGCCTAACAAGATAGGACCGACAGACGGATGCACGATGCACCCACCGAACTTCGGTGGGCGTAAGAGCCCTTCGAACCGACGGGGACTTTGGCAATAGTGCGATAGAAGACCCATGAGTGGATGATGTCTGCTCACAAAGACTGAGTCTTGATGTAACCCAGACTAATCAGCCAATCAATCATTAACTAGATTAGCATCAGAAACAGGCCGTCGACCAATGAAGCACCGATGGATACGTTGCCCGCTGGTTTGCGCTGGAACACCAGTGGCGTAGGCTCGCGGATGCCCATGAGCTCTCGCTGTACGTCGTCAAACGCAACGTGCTGCAGGTCGTGCGTTCCAATGGCAATGAGCTCGTCGCCCTCGGACGCCTGGTCGAGTCCCTCGAGTGCCTTTTTGTTGGGGATCTTCTTGATCAACGCGTAGTAGCCGTTCTTCTTGGGCTTGCCCTTGAGTTCCAGACCCGCATCTTGCAGCACGAGGCCGATATGGCCGCCGCTGTACACGATCTTGTAGAACCGCGCGTCACGTCGCGCCTTCTTCTTGGCCTCCTCTTTCTGCGTCAGCTTCGACTGCTGAGGCTTCATTTCTTCGACTGCAAAACTCTGGCGCTTCATCAGCGGCGCTGGACGGCGAGGAGGTGCACGCTGAGGCTCAGAGGAAGGCGCAGGCGGCACAGGGGCAGGTGCCTGGGCTGGAGACCGCGACGCTGACGTCGGCATCAGCAGGCGGCCGCTGAACGATCGTATGAGCGAGCTGAAGCTTGGCGGTGGCGGGGCAGTATTCACAGGCGGGGCCTCCTCATGCAGACGCGCGAACGTGAGCTTGCAGGGCCGTGGGAAGGTCTTGAGCACCTCGACGGCCTGGTCAAAGCGCAGGTTATCGAGGTCGGCCTTGCGGTCGAGATCCCGAACACTGATGAGAATGTCGCCTGGCGTCGGCTCGAGTGGCAGGAATTCCGGAGAGATGCGCTCTTCGTCGATCGACGTGATGATCGTGTGCAGCGAGCATGGGTCCATTGCGAGTGACACACCCAGGGGCTGGCTAGGCGGCCACGTGTACGTGTAAGACCGCGCAATGTCCACCAGCGCGATGGACTCGGGCGTCTCCTTGGACCGCGAGCGGAAGCGCACCGTGATGGGCAGCTCCTCGTGCTTGAAGACCTGCACTAGCTCCTGCATGGACACCACGGGCACCATTGGTGCACCAATAGCGTGCACCTGGACCGCGACCACGATGTCGCCGACCGTGACTGGGGATCGCTTGATGCCCTCGGAGGCCTTGTCCGTGATCTGGCAGACCACCGGCTCGTCGTTCTCACTGGGCGTGAAGCGCAGACCCAGCGCACCCGTCTCCCAGACCACGTCGTAGAACACAGGAGCCATTGGTGCAGTGGTCTGCTGGTTCTGCGGAGGCTGGGAAAGCGACTTTGGACGCTGCTGCGCTTGAGACGGCGGCTGGGACTGCGACGAAGGCTGCGCCTGCGACTGAGAGTGCGGACGCTGCGGCTGCGACTGAGGCATGGGCGGCCGCGCCGCGGGCGTGCGCTTGTACTGGAGGAGTTGCTTCGCGTCGGCCATGACGGCGATGGAGATGTGATGGCGATCACACGGCAAATCAACGAATGTGGCCAAAGGGGCACTCTTTCATCCAGCACACAGAGGCGTTCGTACCTGTTATATTGCATATCCTCTTCACGGAAGGGTGGATGGATTGACACACGTTGCCTTTCTCGACCTTTGAAACATGATGGAGCTGCCGATCTGAATGGATGAACTGATCCACTGGCTTTTCTCAGACACGCTATCCGCCGAAAAACCCGGTTTTCGCGCCACTCTCCCGAACGGCAACTGGGTTCAGGTTGAAGAGCTCCTCACAAAACACAGAGCTCCGAGCACAGGAGTCTCCTGAGGAGATGCCATTTCCCCAGGAGTCTTGAACAACCCAAGAGAGGCGCATGGTGTACATGCAAAGTCGTAAAAATGCCTAAAATACGGCTTCGTTTAGCGGCCGTTCACGAGTCATTTTCACAAACTTCCTCGCCCCCCAAGCATCCACGGATCACGTACGTTCATTTTCATACACAACCACAGTACGTGCTGCCTCTTCACTCATCAGCTCCGACTTCAAAGAGCTCGTACTCGACTTGGAACAGTGCCGTGAGCAGCAGCATGCGGTCCTCGGCCGTCGAGTCTCGTGGGAACTCGAGAATGTAGTTGTTAAAGTCGTAGCTCATGCGGCAGCACGCGCTCGCGCCGTCGGAACTGCTGGCGTACGTGCGCTGCAGATGCGCGACGATTTCTCCGTTGGTGTCCAGGATATCGTACACGGCGTCGTCAGCAGTTGTTCACGCGGCCACAGCACCACAGGTTCGTGCGCAGCGAGTAGCGCTTCTCGTAGGAGCCGTCGGGCATCGCACGATCGATGTCCGTGTACGTCGTGGCGAGGCAGCAGGGCGTACAGCAGCGCGAGAGGTACGGTGAGAAGTCTTCACGCACGCGGCCGATGCGACGCGACTGGCCCTGGCCCACGGCGTCGATTGTCATCTCCAGTGGAGAGCAGCAAATGCCGCCCAGTTTGAACGGACGATCGATGAAGTAGACGTCGCCAGAGCCGTTGGCCACAGAGAAGTGCATCTTGAGCGGACGCAGCGACTTGCAACCGAGCCACGTGAGTACTGTACGGGTGATGCTGTCGCTCTCTTCGTGGGCAAACATGAACGCGTCGAGCTGCTCGAGCTCCTCGCCCGTCAGCTCCCATCCTTCACGGTCCTCGGGCTCTTTCTTGGCCACTTTGTTGGGCGGCATCGCTGAGATGCGGTACTGGTTGGAAGCTTCGTACGGGACACCGAAGGTCTGGGCCAGTGCCTCGAGCTTCTGCGCCCTCTGACGCACGACCACACCGTGCATTCCACTCATGTCCATTGGCACTGGTGCGTACTGGATACTCGCACCGTGGGGATTGGCGGGAGCTTGTGTGGGGTATCCAGCGTGCTGCTGCGGTGTATAACTCGCAGCTTGCGGGGGCGGGGCGCCGCCATAGTGCGGCTGATAACTCACGGCCTGAGGCGGTGGGCCACCAGCATACTGAGGCGGATAGTTCGGGTCTTGAGGAGGGTACCCTCCACCGTACTGAGCCGGATAACCCGCCGGTGGAGGAGGGTGGCCTCCGCCATACTGCGGTTGGTACGCGACTTGAGGTGGTGGGCCTCCAGCGTACTGGGACGGGTGGCTCAGCGGCTGTGGATCCTGCTCCGTGCCAGGGTAGTTGGGCTGAAAGGTAGTAACTGATGGCGAAGCGTGCGCGCGGTGGAATGCGGTGGCTGGAACCAGGCGAATTGGATTCTGGCTGCCCCGCATGGTCACGGGCGTGATCAAGCGATGGCGGCCCACCGTCAATGACGGCGCCATAGAGGTCTCGCTGTGTGGCCACCGTGGCCGCCACGGTCTCACCTACGGACAGTGGCACCACGATGCAAGGAAGTGTTGTCCAAGGAGGTCCAACACATCTTCCGTGTAGCCGACGACTCGTAGGCGTCTACCGAACCACGGACAGTCAATTACGATTGAACTGCGGTAGACGCGGAGACTGCGATCCATCGTGGACAAGCCATGCTTGCTCGAAGGGAAGAAACGATCCAGTGTCGCCAAGAAACGCAAGATCGTGTTCGATATTTAATACTCCTAAAATACATAACCGCTGTAAACAGATTCAAAATGTTATGTAATGCAGTTCTGTTCTACCATGAAATGTCATCAACTTGTCAGAATGCATATTTATGGGGACCTATAGAGAAATGGAAGTGGGTGGGATGTGACTCACGCACCTAACGTCAGGATGAGGACAATGTGTCCCGAACAGCAACAGGCGATCTCTCTGCGCACCCACTTGCGACGCAAGCTCAATTGCGCGATGGACCCCATTGCACCCAGCGCTCGTGTGACTCAAGCACTCATAATCGAATGGGATGGCCTTCGGTCACTCTCGAGATGCCCACCCGTTGGATTATGAAGATAACGTGGTCGATTCCATGCCAACGAATCCACCTCGCTCGTGTCTCTGCCTTTGGACCAAAGTTTGGCATGGTTACGTCGTACGCACACTCAACTCGCAAACAGCAAACACGCAAGGTCATCTCCACTCTCGCATCAATCCTCTAAGGTTGTCCTCAGAGTCTCTAGGAATCCGTGCCTCCTGACGACCAGGCCAGCGGCTCTGGTGTCGTTTCACACATCGTTTCATCGACGCCATTCGTGCCATGGGTCGCCATGCTACGCATGGTGACTTGGTGACGGCGACGCACGTCCAGAAACTGCAGGATGTGGGCTAAAACTGATGCTGGTACTGGCGATGCGCGCGGGCGAACCACGCTCAAGAGTCCCGTGAACGCACGCTTGGAAGCGAGGCCGTCTCTCCAAATGACCGGCATTTGCGTCGCTTCAAGGGGGTTCAATTCCTCAATGAGATCGTCAAACCCATCGGCGCACGTGACATTATGCTCCATGTCGACGTGGATATTCCACAGTGGGTGCTCGCTGCTGAAGGATGTGAACAGCGACTCGAGCGCTGTGGCGTTCTCTGTGTGGATGCGATCGATCTCTTCGTCGTCGTACCGTGTTTGCGGGGGACGTTCAGCGTTCTGCTCCGCGCAGTTGTGCAGTCGCGTGCACCTTTGCATGCTGTTTGTCTTGAGGCAAATCACCAGGGTCTCAAGCGTCGACTTCCAGTGTCCGTCTCGAGAGATTACCGACAGGAAGTCTGATAAGCCGGTGGCATCACATACTGTCAGTTGGGGTTTGCGCAGAGCGTGGCCCTCGCTCGCCGCTGCTCTCGCTAGATGTATGGCCTGGGGCACCGATACGTCGATGTATGATACGGTTTCAACCCACGGACACCAGCGAGACACTTTCTTCCACCATTTGTACAGCGCCGTGTCCGCATCGCGCGCTGTGAAAGCCGAATGACGGACAGAAACATGCTCCGTTTCGCCCCCAATCAAGCGTAGAAGGCCTGCCACCGACGTGGCCGATTCCTGGGTCATGCTGGTGATGTCAATCGATGAGATGGTGGGATTCGATGCTCGTGACGGGATGGTTTCCCATTCCAGCACTTCAAATTCCTCGGACCAGACCACCTGTGTGATGCCAACACACGGCAAGAGCGCCACGATCGGTTCGTTCTTGTAGTCACCTCGGATCACAGCAAGAAACGGCCGGTCATGGATAGTAGGAGCTCGTAGCCATTTCACATGCTCACGTTCGGCGCCTAACAAGGCAGCGCAGGGTGCACTCGACTTTGTAAAGGCCTTCACGACCTCGAGGGCTGCGGGTGAGAACTGGCGCAGATCCATATTCAATGACTGGAGAGAGTGCTGCGCTGAAGAGTAGGACGGCGTTCCATTTCCATATCGCAGGCCCGCCATCACCACATAGCCGCACAGTTTCGACTGCAGGTGTGATCGCCGACAGCGCGGCCGGAAACGTTTCGTCGTGAATATATGAGCAGTTCACGTCCACTCCATGAGCACCACTGGACAGGAGCGTCTGCAACGCGCGCTTCACCAAAAGTTGATTTCCTGGGCCAATTTGAAGCGCAGGGATAGCTTCGACAACACCGCCTGCCGCTGCTATCGCCTCAAGTTGAATCAGATCTTGCAACGGAACGTCCCAATCCGACCGCCAGTTCACCACCAGCCTGAATTGGATTCGCCGCTGGAACATATCTGCGAGAGATTCGATGGCCGCGAGTGTATGGACACTGGGTGGTGATTGAGTGAAGTGTAGGTCAATCCGCACGCGCATCGGTGAGCATCCAATTGCGTCCAGCACGTCAAACGCGTCGTGGTCGCGAGTGGGCCAGGCGACGGAAAACATCTCGTGGAGAAGAGCCACGCCGAAGACAACGGATTGGTGTTCCATGAACTCCGCTCGCGCACGCAGTTGCGCCACGCAGGCATCGATCAGCGCTTCCTTCACCACCATCATGCGAGCGTTGGTGGCTTTCTCTTTTGCGGTGAATCTGGAGAAGCTCCCTGTACTTTCCCAGTGTATCCACTTCTTATCTCAGTAACTTCCCATTCTGTGTTTGCGTGTACTACCTTATGTGAACTCCCACCAACGTGGAGATGGGCAATTCTGAAGCAATTCTGACAACGTCGCTCTTCCAGTACATATCACCATATTCTACATATATCTAATTATATAATGCCTCCAAACCGGTGGTGTAATCACTCAAAAACCGGTTTCCTACCGATATCTTCACCATCTGGTGGGCTGTTCCGTGTTTGCGCATGAGCTCTCCGTTCTAAAGATCCGCTCGAAACTGAAGGACGCGCAACCCACGCAGCAGTCTGCCAGCAGACTCCAGACTCTGGCGTGAATCCTCCGCACGCAAACACAACGCAACGCACCGCCAAGTCCTCAAGTACTAACTAGTGAAGATGCTGGGTCCTGCGTCGCTGCTGCAGCGCGCATCGCCGCGCGCCTTTCTCCAGACGCGCGCCATGTCGTCGCTCATGTCGGACGTCCACGGCACGACCCACGGCAAGAAGCACTGGCGCAACAAGCCGCTGTTCCGTCGCGAAGGAGACAAGCGCTTCCGCAACGGACAGGAGGCCGCCGACATGCTCATCGAAGAGGCCGAGCGCCGCGACCCGTACCAGACCGAGTTCCTGCAGGCCGTGAACCAGTTTGTCAACTCGGTCGTGCCGGTGTTTGACCGGTACCCAAAGTACGCGTGGGTCATGAAGACGCTCATGGAGCCAGAGCGCGTGATCCAGTTCCGCGTGCCGTGGATCGACGACACGGGCAACCAGCGCGTGAACCGCGGCTTTCGCGTGCAGTTCTCCAGCTCGCTGGGTCCGTACATGGGCGGCCTGCGCTTCCACCCGAACATCAACCACGGCATCGCCAAGTTCCTGGCCTTTGAGACGGTCTTCCGCAACGCTATTGCTGGTCCATTCGGTGCTGCGCATGGTGGATCCGACTTTAACCCTGTGGACAAGAGCGAGTCCGAGGTCATGCGCTTCTGCCAGAGCTACATGACGGAGCTGGCCAACTACATCGGCCCGCACACGGACGTTCCCACTGCGGGCGTGGGCGTCGGCCAGAACGAGATCGGCTACATGTTCGGCCAGTACAAGCGTCTGCGCCAGCTGCACCCGAGCGGCACGGAGGGCATCCTGAGCGGCGGCCAGTATTACTACCCAGAGGTCGTGGGCCACGGCATCGTGCACTTTGTGGACCGCCTGCTGGAAACGCGCGGCGAGTCGCTCAAGGGCAAGCGCTGTCTGATCTCAGGCAGCGGCACGGTGGCGCTGAGCGTGGCGCAGAAGCTGCTGGATCTGGGCGCGGTCCCCATTGGCATGAGCGACATGTTCGGGTACATTGTGGAGCCGGATGGACTCACGCACAAGAACGTCCAGCAGATCAAGAGCCTCAAGGCTGAGCGCAACGCGCGTCTGGGCGGCTACATCATGTCGTCCACCACGGCGCTGTACCACCCAGCGGGCGAAGGCAGCGTGTGGGATACGCCCTGCGACTACGCGTTCCCGTGCGCGATCCAGAACGACCTGGACGCCGAGGCCGTCAAGAAGCTGGTCAAGAACGGCTGCAAGGGCATCTTCGAGGGCGCCAACATGCCCTGCACGGAGGACGCCATTGAGGTGATCAAGCAGCACGACCTCGCGTACGCGCCAAATAAGGCGGCCAACGGCGCCACGGTACGACCCCTGCTTCTTCCTCTGCTCCTAATACCTATGCTTGAGAGACTGACGATTGACTAACTGCGATTGCAGCTCGCGCTTGCGGCCAACAACCTGGGCAACAAGGCGCTCACGCCCGCGCAGCTCGACGCCGTGGTGAAGGACTACATGCACCAGCTCCACGACCGCGTGGCTGCCACGGCCGCCGACTTCAACGCTCCAGGAGACCTGCACGTGGGCGTCAACATCACGGGCTTTCTCGCCGTCGCGCAAGCCATGTTCCGCCAGGGCGCCGTGTAAGCAAGCCGCGCGAATGTGCCAAACGACCTCGCAGCAGTTGCCACGATCCTGACAAGCAAGAGGAGAAGGGAGGAAGAGAGTGAGTGAAACGATCAATCAATCAAAAGGCGAATGGCTTCACACCTGTACATACAAGTGATAAGATATCACACGTCGCAGGAAAGGACGCCCAGCTGTGTTTGATCTCACCGAACAGCTCTGGCTCCAGATCAGCCCTCTTGAAATTGCAAACTCTTATTTTAACAGGCTAGCGGTTTATGCAGTAGTGATCTATGCTTTTAGTGCAGTGTCGTCACCAGGATCAAGTGCGTTGGGCCTTAAATATCAAATGAAAGAGGTTCCGTCCAGCTTGATGACATGGCTACATTAGGGCAGCGTGAAGTCAGTGAGCAACCCACGTCGAAGCTTTCTGCTTCAACATTCATCGCGAGCGTGAGACTCCCTCACTACTATAATACTGTATGCAGGACACGTACTGGCTACCGAGGAGCTTATTTTGATGTGCCCCTCTGCGTTTGCCCCTTCGCTGCTGAAGGTCTCATTTGCGAATCATCATCGTATTTGCCAACATGCCCTCTCCTTCGCGTCTTCTCGCCTTCGGTCTCCTCGTCGCCGCTGGTGTTCCCTCCGTTCGCTCAAGCGACTGCACGCTCTCGCTCACGGCGACGTCCTCGACGCAGTGGAGCGTCGGCTGTGCAGACGACATCGGCCAGCAGAACCCAACGACTGCGACTGTGACCTTCGTCCCTAAGCAACTGACGGTCGTCAAGATCGGATCGTACACGAGTGTGGAGCTCAAACCGCTGAACTCTGCACAGCCCACAGAGATCCACCTACCGGCTCGACGCATCAAGGTCGATGGACTCGTGTCGTCGTCCCTCGCTGCACTGTACGTGGTCTCCATTGGAAACGATTCTGAGGGGCGCGTTCTCAGTTTATGTGTTATGAATGCAGAACCATCGAAGGCGACGCCACGGCGACGGCGACAGCGACACTGGAGATCAGCGCGTCTGCTTTCGCGGGTTTAACGGCTGTGAAGACGCTGTACGAAATGATCTTGCGTTATCCGCTGAGGCTTTCGACTCTGACAGATACTTTGATTGTGATGATCAGGTCGCTGAGCTCCGTCAACGTCACTGGTACGAGCTCGCTCAATCTGCCGTCGACGATCAGCGAGATGTGAGCTTCTGTGTACCCTCATCGTTCTGTGTGGCTGGTGCTTGCGACATAACGATCCGCTTCTGAATGGAACAGTTCTATTACCCGATGCGGTTTGACCGAGCTGAAGCTCTCTGCCGTGTCTGGGTCTTCCTCTCTCAACATCACTAAAGTGTAAGTGAGACCGTCCTTCTTCGTGGAAGTATCACAATCATGCCCACGTTAATTTGTTCCGCCCCACTGACAGGGACTTGCGCTTCAACCGTCTGCGCCGTATCCCACTCGCAGTGCTAGCCAGTCGAGCCCTCCTCGAGTGCGTACTTTCTCATCGTCGACGTCCGTTCCACTCTGAGAGACTCACCAATTGCGTGTTTCCACAGAGCCAACCTCCAGGAGAACACTTTCCCTGCGCTTCGTCTGAGTCGCCGCAAAGTGCGCCGCATCGTTCGTCTCGTGGCCACGAAGCGTCTTTTGCTGGGTGCGATCGCTGACTTCTCGGAGCAATGCGACGGTGGAGAGAAGACCAGCGTGCGCATCGGCAAGGCGACGGTCGTAGTTTGTCAGGTCTCCAGTGAGGACGATGACGATCAGTTGGCAGAGGAGGCCGGTGACTCGAGTGACTCGAGCAGCTCCATCGCTGCATCATCCTCAGAAACGTCGAACAGCTCAGAGACCACGACTGGCGGCTCGACCACGACCACAATCACCACCAACAGCACTACCACCATTATCACCAACAGCACGACATCAGCACCGTCCAACTCGACGAAGACGAGCCTATCGGCCGTGAACACGGTGTCAAAGCTGTCGCTTGTTTTGGCCGTGGCTGGATCCCTGCTTGCCCTGAACCTGTGAAGAGACCAACATCTCAGACCACAAAACATACTCATTCGAATGCTCAAAAATTCAATATAAATGGCCATACCTGTTTCATTTTTCTAGGCTCGTTTAATCGTAGAGCAAGCAGCGCCAGAGCCAGTGAACGACGGTGTTGACAAAGTCGGTGATCGCGCGGCGCTGCGGAAGCGAAAACTTGTGGCTCGCGGGCTCTTCGCGACGGCAAATGTCGATGTGAACGCGATTGGCTTCGCCTTCGAAGCTCGCACTCGCGATGCCGCTCGGGAAAGTCAAGTGGATCATCAGATCACGCGCGTCTGGACACAGAAGCAGAAAGTGACACGCACCGTGGCCTTCAAACTGGTACTCTCGCACTTGGCCGGCGTACACGTCGCGCAGACGCAGCGCAAACTCTTGCCAGCAAACGTCGCCGATCGCCAACAGCTCACTCAGTTCCGGATCGATGGTCTGGAGCGGGATGCACACCGACAGGCGAAGACATTCCTCCAACTGCTGTGGGCCGACGTCAACGCGGAAGTGCTCGAATGGAAGCGCGAGCGATTGCGCGAGCTCCGTCGCGACTCCATGAGCGTCACTGTACAGCAGTCGTGACCACAGCAAGTCACGTTCGTAGTTGGCGGCGGCGGCACGGAACAGCTCCTTCACAAACAGCTCCGCCTCTTGCATCGCACGCTCGATCGGAAGCAGCAGCACGTTCGTAGAGGACGACAGCGGCACGCTGCGGATCAGCACGAGTAGCACCGAGTTCTTCGGACGCTTCTTGCCTTTCCATAGTTCCTGCGTCGTGACCAGCAGCGAATACCCAGGCTTGTTAGTCACAGCCGTGCCTCCGCCACGATTGATCGACGCGAGCGTCGCCATCGACGTCTGCCGATTGTAAAAGTTGCCTGCCGACGAGTGACAAGCAACTGTATCAGGCGTGCCGAACTGCGTCAAGTCGGTCACTTCGTATCGCGAGCCGTGGCAGCCGATGTACCGGAGTAGAATCTTCATCAGAATGGACTCGGAGAAGTCCGACTGCAGGTTCCGAACCGGCAACTCCACCGCTGTCGCCTCCAACGCGCACTCCTGTGTTGACTTGGCCAGTGATCCGCGAGGATACGTTCGCAGAAAGCAGCGAATGCCCTTGACCATGTTGTGGAGTGATGACGCTGAAGCAGGTGACAATGGCGCGCCGTCCGGCGCATCTGGTCGAGGCAACAGCGTCCAGTCCAGCAAACACTGGTGGAAGAAGCGGATCGTGAAGTCGTGGATGAGCCCACGCGTGTTTGCCGCCCCACGCAGAGACAACGTCACTTGCTTCACCATCTCACCGCGTGCCGTTGAGTGCGCACTGGTAGTCTCCTGCAGATGCCGCTGGTGGCCTAGCTCTTGTTGCTGAAGATCCTGCTCGTTGAGCAGGACGACGCTCAGCTGAACTCCACTGTGGTCACACTTGAGCTCGAGAATCAGCACGTCGTTAGTCGCGTCCGGCACCGCGCGGCTTCCACTGCGCGCTGCGCCTCCTCTCGAAGTCGTGGTGGTCTTTCGCAGTAAGCTGCCACTGTGCACGAAGAACTCAGAGTACGCTTCGCCTTCCGTGGCAAACGCATCCACGGCTGACGCTCGAGTAGGAGTGGCAGATCCACTGACAGAGGCACTGCTGCTTCCGCCTGCTGCTGTCGTCTCCGCGTGATGCTTGCGACCGAGTCGACTCGAAGGCAGTCGCAGGTGGTAAAAGCCCAGCGCACGCAGATGCACAGCGTATTGTTCCACGAAACGATGCACCACTTCCATCCGCGAATGGAAGACCGCCTTGAGAATCTGCAGCTTCATCTCGCGAACCGCTTGGCCTTCCTTGCCTGTCATCGCTTGTACCGTGTGTTCCGTCAGTAGCTTTGCGACCACGCACTCGTTGCCGTGGAACACGAACTCTTGCTTGTACGAAAGCAAGTTCACCAAATCCATCGACGCCTGGAGAGCACGCAGGCGGCCAGTGTTGGAGCCGTCGCTCAGGTACTCTTCCTCGATCTTCACGACCTCCCATCGCTCGATGTAGCTGACGCGGAAACGCTGATTGTACAGCAAATGACCAGCTCCTAGCATTGACCTCACGGTGGTCTCACGAGCCCCTTCGAGCGAATGCTCTTGCTGAGGCATGATCTGCTTGATCCGACGGTACAATGTGAGACAGCCTTCCGACGCTGCAGTGCACGACAGTAGAGACTGCTCTCGACGCAGGAACGCAGACCCGAAGTGACGAAGTGGGTCAACAGCCTTGCCTCCTGCACGAGCGGGCTCGCCGCTTTCACTCTTGGTATCCATCTTGGACTTGTTCTTCTTGTCCACGGCTTCAACAAACGTATTCTTGGGGCAGTACTTGTACCGAGGCCCCCAAGTTTGCGCCAGAATCTTTCGCCATGGGTTCTTCGATGATCCTGTCCGGTTTCCTGCTGAAGACGATGCCGCAGAGGTTGCTGATACGAGTGACGAACTCGATCCGCTCATACGCTTCATCTCCGGCGCACTCGGTTTGAAATCTGCTGATCCCATGCGCCCCAATGCCGGCGGTTGCTGGATCGGTGCTGGCGTGCCAGGCGTCTTTACCACACTTGCCGGCGCGTTACCCTTTGCGTTCGCCACTGGAAGATCCCACGGAGCAACGTCACCGGCCCCTGCACCTCGGTTTGAGCCAATTCCAGGGCCCATCTTGCCTGGAAACCCGCCGCCACGTGCACGAGCTCGTGCAGCCATCAACGCGTTCGCTGCTGTTGGATTCGCTCGCATTCTCGCAGCATTTCCAGGCCCTTGGTTGCCTGTGTTACCGGCGCTTGGACCTCCAAGACCCATTGGTGGAACATGGGATCCCGCTGATGGTCTCTTCGTCGGAGAAGGCACTGTAGTTCCACCGGCACTTGTCTTTGCTGGTGGTTTATCGCCGCCAAGCGTTCGACTGGAGCTGTTCGATGCGGACACAATTCCACCCATCGCACGAAGTCCTGTTGCACCTGGACGAGAAGTCGCATTTTCGTCGAGAACGAGGCGGGTCGAAGATGCCGAGCTTGTTGTTCGGCTTCGCGTTGGTTCTCTTCCGTCCGAAACTTGAATACCGAACTCTTTCAGTAGGCGACCGAAAGCCGAGACATCTTGGCGACTAATCGTTTCGATGGTCTTCGGAATCATTCCGAATGCTTGCAGAATGGGGACAATCTTGCTTCGGAAGTCGATGAAACTTAACGTGAACTCTCCTCCGGGATGAGATCTGCCACCTGCACCACCAACAAGCAACGAGCGTGGCTGCACAACAGGAGCTCCGTTCGGTGAGGCGTACGCCACGCCACCACGCTGCAACAGAAGACACCGGAGCATACGATCGCGAAGCAGAGACCACGTCATCACCTTGGAGAGCTGGAGAGCGACCGCATCAAGCACTTGGTGGCTCAAGTTGTACCCGTAGAAGGCGACGCCGTCTTGCGTTGTCGATACATCGAGAACGAAATAGAACGTACGCTGCTGCACCAGCGGCACGGTACCAGCGACCTTCACACTCTCTGCCGACGCTCCCTTCGCCATCGAGTAGAACATCAACTCGCTTGTTGAGTACTCTCTCGCCACCGTGATTGTCGACGAAGAGGACGCGTGAAGTGACGGTGTCGTCAGCGATTCGATGGTGCTCGAGCTCATCGTCTGACGGAAACTGGAAACGGAGTCAACATCCGAAAGATCGGACTGGATAGAATCCGAGTGGATCAACGTGTTGGACGAGCCAGCAGCATCTGATAACACAGGCATCGGGACCAACTTGATGCGAGGGCTCTTGTGAATGCGAAGGTCTTCAATTTCAACTCGGAAGAACTCGGATCCCTTCGACACGTAGACAGCTGGTCGTGCGTGAATTGGCAAGGAGAACCGAAGGAATTGAGTGACCTGAGTCACGATGTTGTCGATATCCCACGAAGGAATCGCCAGCGGAAGTGCGAGCTTTGTCACTGATGACGACATGTTTCTCGTAGCAGCCTCGAGCAAGTCCACAAGTGACTTGATCCTCCGCGGCAAACGAGCCCCGCCAACTTCTCCCGCTTCTTCTTCAGCAACCTTCAGCTCACGGCGAACTGTACGAATCTCGGTCTCAATCGCGTAGTCGTACAACGCCTCCTTCAAATGCGCCTCGTACACGTCTCGGAATGCGGGCACTTGAATGGGTCCACGGATCCACATCTGGCAACGCACGAAGAGTTTTGAGGCATCATTGTTGGCCGTCGAGCTGTCCATCGGTACTCGGAGCAGAAGCTCTGTGATATCCTCGCCTTCTTCAGCTACGTCGCTGTCGCTTTCAAGGACCTCTACTCGAAGCACGGCGAGACCCTTGCCGACGCGAGCGAGAAAGCCCGGAGACAATCGCAACTCCGAGTTCAAGTTAATGGCGAACGTAGCCTCACCTAAGACAACCGGCTCACGTTTCAGGGAGATCTCGACTGGTGACGGCTCATCGGTGGTTGAGCTCGTGAAGAACACTGGCGAAGTGGTCGTGGCATCGTAATTTGAAGTGAACTCGGTATCGGCGCCAGCAAATGTAGCAGGGTGCGTCACCGTCGGGTCGTGGGTGACATCGTCTGGCTTCATCGAATCCACTAACTCCGCACTCACAAGGGCTGCACTCGATGACGGTGGCCCGGATTCAATCGGCAACTCCACCAGCGCACGAGATTTGCTACTCTGGCGCTCAAATCGACTCGGTGCAGGCGCTTGCGTTGCGTTCATCTGCCGAATGTACGATGTCATGCCAAGTGTCTGACAGAGGAACAGCAGCACCGTTGACGCATCACTCGCTGGAACAAGTCCACTAGGTAGAGTGTAGACCGTCGAGGCCGCAGGATCTCCACCTTGAGGACACATGAACGTCATATCCGACGCGCTCAGCTGGAACTTTGTGTTTCGGGCGAGTAGCTTCATCAGAATCAACTGCATCGTCTCGTCCAGCTTGCGCTCCAGCAGCTTGCACAGCTCTTGCGTTACTTCATCACCGGGTTCGCACACGCCAAACACCTCGAGCAGAATGCCAGTCGATGGCGAAGATCCGACGCTTCCCGCAATGTGGCGTAGAACTGACTTCTTGGCTTGCATCACAACATCACTCGCTGCCGTGCTCATCTTGATGTAGAATACATGCCCACCACGATCACGGTAGACGAAGACGTGACGTCGGTTGTGGACCTGGAACTGCTCCAGCGCTTGTGTGCACAGCGTTGTGAGCGCAATACTGGGCACCATACGCTCGTTGAGGCCAAAAAATGCGGCGTACTTGAGGTCACAGGCAAATTGTCCTGGCCAGAAGAATGGAGGATCTCGCTTGAACTGACCGTGCTCGTTAGCAACGGCGTTACTGAAAGTCGGCGAAGGCGGGCCAGCACTACCAGTGCCAGGATCCACAGGAAGAAGAAACTCATTGCAGCTTCTCGTCTCGTGGAGCTGCAACAGGAGAAGGTACTGGTTGACACGCTTGCAGATCGCATTGACACCCACATGAAGAGCCGTGAGGACTGTCAGCCGGTCAAACCACTCGCTGTTCGACTGTCGCTCGCCCGAATCGCTGTCGAGTGATGGATGGTGGAGCTGAAGTTCGATGTGATCCCGTTGCACTTTGAGTAAAGCCCAGTACGGAACGTCACACGAACCATCGTCTCGTTTGTTCGCGACGAAATACAGACCACCACACTCGACCAGGCGAAGCGACTCTGTTCCCAGTTTCAGCTCTTTCTCCAGCAGTGCGACTGGATCCAACGTCTCGTGGTGAACGTTCACGAAATCCACCGGGTAGCTGACCTTCGTGATGCACGATGCAGGCAACTGTGAGAACAGCTTCTGAACGAGCAACGCAACTGCTGGAGTGATCGTTTCCACACTGCGCAGGATCCGCAGAATCTCCAGGCTAGACCACTCTTTGAGGCTCTTCCGAATTTGCTTGAGCACTTGACGCTGGAAGAATGGCAACGACGAAAACAGCTCGGCAGCGGTCGGTCGCTGGCGCTTGTCCTGAACATCCATACCCATCGGATGACTTCGCGTTCGCTCCAGCAGCTGCTCGTTCGGCAACGTGAGCGTGACAAGACGCAAAGCGATCTTCGGCCCAGTCGCACTTGCTGCCCATTCGGCGATCTCGCTAACTCCACCCGTCACTCCGCTTCCCGCTACATTAGGTGTAATCGAATCCGTCAGAGCCTTCCTTTGCCACAGCGGTAACGATGCTGGCGTGCTGGGTTTGACACTTGGTGTCGCATCCAAGAACGATTTTGAGCTGGAGCTGCGTTGTAGAGACGGTCTTGAAGGAGGTGGCAACAACGGCTTGGCCATCGATGCACCCGACGAAGTCGAACGCGATCGAACTTCAGGATCTTGGGCGATTTCACGGGACTCAAAACGAAAGAAAAACGGTGAGGAGAAGCCGGAAGTTGCAGCAGCGACGTCCTTGTTCAGCTCCGCATCTTCTTCTTGGTTGATCTGCTGCTGTTCTTGTTGTTCCTCGCCGAATCCATCTCTCCCGTCAAGATCTTCCAGTTCAACTTCTGAGACCATCGCATCCGTCTCTCCATCACCCAGATCAGCTCGCCGCGGGAAATTCTCACCGAAGCCCTGGGTATCCGTAGCAATCGTGACCGACTTCACAAGTCGCGGAGGCTGGGAAACCACCACTGACGAATCTTCTTCTTCAACAAGAATCTGCACGCTGTCGCTTTCGTTGTCGGCAAGACCAACGACATCATCGATTGCCATGTTCTCGCTTCCGACGAAGAAGAAATACTTCGTATCTTCGATCCCGAGGAACAATGTCGCCAGAATCTGCTCAACACACTTGTCCAGCCGTTCTTTCAGCGCGTCGCGAATTGACTTGCCACTGAGTAGATCGATCATTGACGACCGCAATGCAGACCGAGGAACGGTTTCACGGATCATGTCGACTTGAAGCATGCGATACAACAGCGTGATGTCCAAATCCATCGGAACCTCGACACAACTCGACAAAGCTTGGATGAGGTCGCTCTGTTGCACCGGTGATCCGTCTCGCAACGCGACGTAAACACCTCGCGAGAAGTTGTGTTCATGGGCTCGCTTGACCTTCTTCCGGAATGACATACTGGAATGGCGAGCAGCAAGTTCCGAACTCTCGTCGTTTGGCTCGACTTGTTGCGTCACTGTGACTGGGGAAGGCGGTGGGAGATGCGACCCTGGACGATTCCCAAACATCTTGTTGACTGCCGGTACGCGATCATTCGATTCAGTGGCTTGGTCTTGGCGCTGGATCGCCGCTCTTTGTATGAAGAGCTGGCCAAGAAGCGCCTGATATGACGCGTCTTCGCCACTTGGCACCAACTGAGTCGTCAACACTGACGACAGTTGGGCAAGCGAGCACTCGTAAAACGCCACTTGGAAGTATCCCGAGCCCAAGACACCGTCCGCTTTCTCAATGAGCAAATGGAAATCGCACCCGAGATCGACCTCGCGACACTGAGAATCGCAAAACTCGTAATCCTCCGAGAACGACGCCACCTTCGGATGTGGCGACAGCGGAGCGCCATGTCCTGTTTTGTGCGACTTGTCGTCCTTTGCACCTTGGAAGTGACCCATGCGCCACGACTTGTATCCCTCTCGGAAGCTCTGTCGTCGCTCCTGGTACAGGACGATATCGTCGGCAGACACGGACATCTTCAGCACACTTTCAGACGCTATCGACGTACTTTCGCCCACTTCTAAGGACGCTGATGACTTCAGCTGATGCTGCTGATCCCAGCGCGATAGAGTAGTGATTTTCGACTGAGACCCGTGGCTTGATTGAACTGGAGACAGAAGTGGTCGCTTTCTCGTCTCCAAGACGGATATCGCGGGCAAGAACGCCAACACCACCGTGTCGTTTGGCAGCAATTTTGCGAAGCAGCGACCGAGGCTAAGCGGTTGATGCCTTGGTGCTGCGCGTCTGGCGCTTTGCACGAACCACTGCGGCATCTTCGATGTTGTTGCGGGCGTTCGCATTGCACCAGACGCTTGGCCTGGCTTGTCAGACACGAGATCACCGTGGTAGTCTGTCCAAGCTACCTCGCAATCGCTCAGACTTCTCAATGTGCGCTCCAGCATCGAATACAGGTACAGGTTTGCAGACGACAGCGTAGGCGCAGCCACCGCGACTCCCTCCGGCGTGGTCGAGAGACCTCGCTCCAAGTACATCAGAAAATGCTCCGTGGACCGGTTGGATGCATCGAGAAGACGTGCTGTGCTGAATGCCGGCACGAAAATGCTGGTTTCTTGTGGACGCTCATCTTCTGTCGATTCGATCCCAACGAGTCCGAGAGTCGGTAGAGTCGTGGAGTACCCTCCTTGCATACTTGCGTCTAGACTGCCTTCGCGCAGGGTCGTCAGCGTCTCGAATGTGTGCAAACACGACAACACATGCCGGTCCGTGTCGAAGATGCACTCGCGAATAAGCTGAAGCAGCTTCGCTTCATCCAAATATGTAGCCGATTCATCCAGAGGAGAGTCACTTGCGGCATCACCTGGTTGTTCACTTTCGTCGAGGGACACCTCGTGACCGATTGCATGTCTCAATGCCCAGTGAAACGTGTCACTTCGGTCAACGGCCGCAGCGCTCCCTGCCATCGTCCTCTTGGCAAAACCGTATTGCGGTTCCATCCAAAAAGACGTCAGCAAGCAGTTGTCTGGAGTCCGCCTGACCCCGTACTGGATCAGCGAAGTCTTCAGATGACCGTTCTCGTCTTCCATCAGGATCTCGCGTCCGAATATCACACTCGAGACTCGCACACCGTCACTATCTTCCTCGAGCTTCCAGTCCAGCACCCAGAATCCAGATCGTAACCGCGCTTCGTGGAGATGCCTCATTACCTCCGTTAGCGCCGTGGTGTTTCTTCGCACGAGTCGCCACTTCCAGCTTGAATGCCACATGAACGCACCAAACACACTGCGAAGTTGTAGCTCACTGCCACCGCAACAAGCAACTAGAGGCTGCTCTGGGTCTCTTGACGGCGCCATAGCCTTCTCTTGTAAGTCGGTGCCTTCGAGCACAAGCGAATCGTGGGTCACGAGCAAACGACTGATCATCCGATGGCAGAGTACGAGCTTCCGCTGCGAAGCCGTCGCTGTCGCGGTAGACTGGATACCGCCGTGCGTCGGTACACCTGGAGAGTTGACGTTCACTTCGTTTCCCGTGACGATGCTCTTCAACTCAGCCAATGTTTCTCGCCGTGTCAATGCTGAGCACGAGTAGAATGCGACGTGAACGACGACCAGAGTCCGGTTCTTGATCTCCACTCGGACAAAGCACAACGCTCCTTTCGCTGTTTCTTCACGCCGCTGCGACTGGTTCTGTTGCTCAAGCCCAGTCGCGATCTGAGCAGAAATGGTCGCGCTATTCAGCGACGAGCGTTGTTGACGACGCTTAGCGACAGGTGCAGCACCCACTGGAGTCGTCACGACCGAATTGCTGGTGAGTCTCGCTCGATCATCCGTTCGCTGCGAATCTGACGCTAGAAATCGCAGATATAGATCCTTCCCCATTTTCTGCGATGACCACTTGAAGATTGCCGCTCGTACGCGATCGACCGAATGGTCTGTCTCGACCATGAGTGGATGCAAATTCGCTTCAAGAGGCATCCCACCACGTCGACCGCCACGAGTACGACCTGCCGGCATATTTCGGTATTGCGGCTGTCCAACAACGACGCTGGTTCGGCTCATCTTCGGCGCTGAGTCGGCTCTGGGATAGAAAACTTCCGGTGATGGCTCATCGACAACGACCGACAATACTTCAAAGCGATCGACGTGAAACCAGCGATGCCAAAGCACGGGGGACAACTCGCCGATAATTCCAAACACTGGAATCGACAACTGCGTCTTGTTTGTGGTGTGCACTGCAGCCATGGACGCGCTTGCTTGGGTTCCGAACGAAAATTGAGAGGAGACGTCCGTCGCAGTGACTACTGTGGCTGCAGCAGTCATCAAATGGAGAAGCACGCGGTCGACATCTTGGACATTTCGAATGAACTCGTGAAGCGACGCGGGTCCGCTTTTGGCGCCCACACCTTGAGGTTTGACAACGTTCTGGCCCGTGCGAGTGTCTTCAAATGCGCGCAGAAACTCGGCATCGGCCAAGACATTCACCTTGACATACCATTCGCTCGAGGCAAAATCCTTCTTGAGTTGAGCAAGCAAGCTCGCTGCTGTTCCACTGACCGACAAACCCTTCGAGTTGGGCGCCTTCGCAACCGACGAACGCCCTTGAGTCTGGTGCTCGATGGTAGACGAAATCACGTACTCAAGCCACACGTTCTGCTTCCACTGCAGTACGCAGACCAAGAGAACTTTAGTTGCCGCAGGTACGGGCGGCGGTCCTTCCGACGGGACCGCCGGTGCTGGTGCTCCGACTGGCGGCATCTTCCCCAAACTACCGTCCGGTAGTCGCTGGAAATTTCGAATGTGGAGCTTGTTGACTAGGAATCCTTCGCGGATACGAGCTTCGATGATCCGATCAACATCCGCGTGGATACGATACTCATGCACCTTCTCACGCCACATCCGATAAGGGCGCAGCGCACGGTAGTGGCCTCCATCGAACGACGCGCACCACTTTGTGTCGAGTTTCAGCACTGGCGTGGCGATGGCTTGCAGCTTGGACGGGCGCACGAGCAGTGAAGACTGGAACGGCGTCATATTCTTCACGCGATCACGTTCCGCTGGGGACCAGCAGGCTTCGTGCAGCCCCAGATAATCCATGACGGCCCCACCACTGGCATCCGCGACGAATTGCAGCAAGTCGACATCGGGTACGAACCCAAACGACGCGTTGGGGTCGTTCATCGCGTGGCCTCCGACTCGAATGAAGTGGCACTGCACGTCGTGGCGCACGAGCTGCATGATCAGATTGTCATACGACGACGTGTTGAACAGATCCACGACGCCGTCCGTCGCGAGCACGAGCAGTGGCGCAGCACCACTGGGCAGCGAGTTGAGTGCGAACACGGCGTTTTGAAGCATAGACGACAGGCTCGCGCGCTGTGTTTGAGAAGCGTAGTCTTCTTGTGGACTGTGGACGGCACTCGCAGCCGCGGCAGCCCACTCGTCTTCGAGAAGCGTGAGCCGCTGGCGTACGAGCGACAGCAGGCGGTCGGCGTTGGAGGCGTCGAGCACAAAGCCCTGCACGAGCACACACAGCGAGTCGATCAACGCGCCTTGTACCATCACCGAGACGTGGAACTCAGGCACAAACGCTGCGCCGCCGACTTCCACAGGCCGCAACAGACTCCGCACGAACAGCTACAAGCGCATAAACAGTAGGGATTAGCCCCACGTACAACAATCAGCCAACAAACACATGATGCCGTACCTCTGCAGACTCGTAGAGCATGTCGAGGAACACTTTCCCACTCGCCAAGTCGATCGCCAGCGACGACGGCGACGCGTCGAGACTCAGCACGCAGCGGTAGCGCTTGTAGATCACCGACACTTTGGTCGCCAGCGCCATGGACGCGTGACGCACCACGCCGTTCGCGTCTTCCGTCTCTGGATCCAGTTCCTTCATCTTGAGGGCGTTCTCAGTCGCCAGGCCGTCTTCAAACGCCACGGCCGCGACGCTCATGCCGTCCTCCAGCTCGACGCTGGGCAGCGGCGGCGCCACAACCGCCGTGGATGGGACGCTGTTCTCTTTATCTTCATTCTCGGGTGTCTTCTCTCCAGTCAAAGCAGCAGAAGGCGTCGGCAAGTAGCGTCGAAGCAGTTGCTGGAAGTGCCACAGCGACAGCGTCGCACGGTCCACAACCGACACGTCGCTCGCCACGAGCAGTAGCTCGTCCAGCGCGCGCGGCGCCGGCGCCGACTGCGGCATGACGCTCTGTGTGTTTACTGTGTGTGTGGACGTACGCTTGGAGAGGAACTGGCGGTCGCTACGCCGTCATACACAGCCCGCTTCCGCAGGTTGCCGAACCAATATTCCACACGCTGTGAGGAAAGCTGACTGATGGAAATCGTACTGTTCACCCTGAATAAGAAGATAAACCGGCACAAGGAGATATAATATCGTCTTGCGCAGGTGTGTTGGTCTACTGAAATTGGGGATGAAAAGGATCCACAGATGAACCGGTATTTTGATGTTCACAGAAGATAGTAGGTATGTACTGATATAAGGTATTGTGTGTTATTGGGGAAAGTACGACAGCTCACGTCGCTTGTTCAAGGACGCTACGCGATCTACACGAGCGAGGCCACGAGAGCGACGACTGCGACAGTGGAGACACTAGCGATGCCTCCCATTGTGTGTGAGGCGCTTGACGCCGTCGGGACGCTGCTTGAGTTGCCGCTGCTTGAGTTGCTGATAGTGGCGCCCTTGCGGAGATCGTCGTGCGAGTCGTGGTCATCACGGTCATGGCTGTCCGAGTCGTGGTCATGGTCGCGGGAGTCACGGTCGTCGTGGTCACGACTGTCCGAGTCGTGGTCACGGCTGTCCGAGTCGTGGTCACGGCTGTCGGAGTCGTGGTCGTCCGAATCGTGGCTGCCCGAGTCGTGGCTCTGTGGGTTCCGGTTCTGCAGTTGGCGTTCCGCAGAGCCCTTCAGCGCGAAGCTCACCGCATTGGTCTCTCCTGCAGTGTTGGCGCGGAGGTGCGTGAGCGAGTTGGAGTCGATAGCTGCGGCCGTCGTCTGCGTAGTGGTGGCCGCAATCGCGAGCGCAGCGAAGATGAGCGAGAAGTTCTTCATGGTTAGTTGTACTGTTGGCTTGGAGAGAGGAGGCGAATTTGGAAATGAGCTCTGTAGGCCACCAGATCAGGAATTGCGACACTGCTACAGAGCTGCGGATGCAGAGCCCTCCTAGTGGGCACCAGTGAGAGCACTCAGCATGCCTGTAGCGGCAGGTCTCCCATGTGCAGTACTTGAAGTACTAGTCGTCGTCTTCTGGGTCTCTGGTATCTTCGTCTGTGTTGACAGTCTCCAGCCGTTCAGGCGTTCCATTACATTGGCCCTGCCGACCCATCTTGAACCCACTCGCATTTCCCAGATGAACTTGATCCGTTCGTCCTGAGGCGAGTTATCCAGATTGCTTGTGAGACACCGCTGCAATCTCAGCCACTACAAAAATATTCAATGCAAGTCCGACTCCAGTTAAAGAAATACAAGCTGTTGATTAAGCGAGTGTCGCCACGTACTGTCCTCGTCGAGAGCGGGTTCACCAAAAGAGAAAGAAAAACGAGACTACGGGGTTGCAGGGAGGTAGACCGTTAGACAGTGAAGCGTTGTCGTACAGGAGTCGTTGAACCCTAGACGAGAGAAGCCACGAGCGCCGTGGCCACAGCGACCGAGACGCCGGCGAGAGGCCCCACAGAGCCAGCCGCGTTGGTGGGTACAGGCGTTGGCGTGGTGGCGGTGCTCTTGCTCGCCGAGTTGCTGTCGGTGCGGGTCGACTCGCTGGACGCCGTCGAGTTACCGGAGCTCGTGGTGTTCGTACCATCAGCCTCCGTGGCGTTGCCAGGCTTCTTGACTTCGTCGTGCGAGTCGTCCATCCCCTTGGACGAGTTCGTGTCGTGGCCGAGCTCGTACTCGTGGATGTCGCCTTCTTCAGTGGTGTACTCGTTGGATGGAGGGCTCGTGGTCGGCGCACTGGTCGTCTGGGCAGCGACCGCGGCGATGGCGATGGCGGCGAGGATGAGGTTGAAGGTCTTCATGATGCGTCGAGGCGGTGGTGGGGAGGTGCTGCTGATGCGATTGGAGGAAGGCAAATGAGGGAATGAGACCGAGGATCCGCGAAGTTCGAGGAAGTCGGCGACGGTAGCAGGAGAGCAAGCGAACATGAGAGTAGGAGAGCAGGAGGAGCTCGATGGAATTGGGACACGCACTGAGACCACTGGACGCTCTCTGGCGCGAACTGGAGGCCATGGGTCTGCCGCGTGCCCAGGAGGCACAACTGTGTGATCCCCCGAGTTGCCTCATGACCTCACGACGGATTACAGTGGGCATTTTTAGTCAGTATTCCGGACGCAATGACGTAAGCCACGCGTTAGGCACGTTGCTCAGCGTCTCTCGAAAGCTGTTGCGCGCGTCGATTCACTTGGCGGCATCCTGTTAGAAGCACAGAGGCCAGGACACTGAACACAGCCAGGCAAAAACCTGAGATAGTTTCGACCAAGTACGATTCGATTAATGCGGACACACTGGACACAGCACGTGGATGCTGTGGGATCTGCTCAGTATGCAGGCACGCGTATGATATGTCTCATGCCCACAGGATGCAGTGCGAGCCGTTTGCAAGTTGAACTGAGTAAGAGAATACAACACAATGTGGATTACAAGTTACGGACGAAGACTAGTGAACACGGTCGAAGGTCTAACTTCAGCACGCTCAAAGCGAGGCCGCAACGGCCGTGGCAATCGCGAACGAAGCGCCGAGAACGGCCGAGAGAGAGCCGGCTGAGCTCGCTGGTGCTGTCGTCGGCACAGTCACGTTGCCGGCCTTGGCGCCAGCGTGGGAGCCGTCGTGCGAGTCCTCCATGTCGGAGCCGACGTGCTTGCCCATGTGGTGGGCCATGGAGCCGTGCTCTTCCGAGTCGTGGTCTTCCGAACCGGAGCCGTGCTTGTCGTCGTACTCGTGGCTGTCGCCTGCGGACGACTCACCAGACATCGTGGTGTTCGTGGTGGTGACGGCAGTGGCGTTGGCGTCTGTCGACTGGGCGGTGGCCGAGGCGAGGGCGAGGGCGGCGAGCAGGAGCGTGAAGGTCTTCATAATGCTGGAGGATGCTTGAGACTGATGGTGGTGCTGGTGGGAGGCAAATTGGAGAATGACTCCGATGGGAAGAGCTGCTCGACGTAGAGAGCCATAGCTGCTCATCAATCCCCACGGTAGAGTCCGTACCCACGGTCTCTGATGTGGCCCACGGTCCCGATGCGTGGCTACAGTCGGCCGTTCCTCTACCCTATACAATTCACAAAGCGAATCGTTTGGAGTCGCTGACCAACATGATCAGCTGGCCAAAACGCTCCGCTGCCATGTGCTACGAAGTATCAATACACAATACTTGTATTGTTAGCGCTTCGAATGCTTGGATAGTGTATCCTCTCTCGCCCACATGCTGTGATTTTCCATCTGAGGTCGGACTCGTCCTTTTTGTTGCCACCAGAAGACCATCCTGCTCTTTGATTCGACCAGGAGCACGCGCTCCGACGCCAGTTCTCCACTTGTGGACACCGCATGCTACAGTGCAGCACACCAGACACCAAGATGGTAAGGGTCCGTCACCAACACCTGCTCATCTCTCAAGTCAGAAAATAATCGACGAAGTATTTGAAAATTAATCAGATATGAAATCGAAGCGGTTGTCGGTACCATCACGAGGTCAGTGTGGTCTCGGCCTACGCAGCCACAAGCGCCGTGGTCACCAGGCCAATGACCACACAAGCCACCGTGGGCATCGCCGTCCACTGGCTCGTGGCGCTGGAATCATCCGTCGGCATGGGCGTCGTCGCGTTCAATTGCTTCTTGGTCGAGTTGCGCTTGTAGTACGAGTCGCTGTCTCGGCTCGTGGCGCCCGATCCGCTCGTCGACTTGGTACTCGAGGGCGGCGCACTGGTCTGGAGCTCAGGAGCGACTGTGGTCGGCGGCTGCGTCGCCGGAGCTTGGCCTGGAGGCACCCACGCTGGCACTGGGGCCATGGCAGTCGCCGTTGGATCGTGAGGCGTTGAAGCTGGCTGTGGTGGCATCGCAGTCACCGCTGGGTCCTGCGCTGGCGGAGGTGGAACTGCAGCCGCAGTAGTAGTACCAGGTTGCTGGTTCTGTGCTGGTGGCTGTGTGACTGGAGCCATGGCCGTCGCGGTGGGATCGTGCGGTGGTGGTGGAAGGAACGCTGGTTGCGGAGGCATCGCGGTAGCAGTTGGGTCGTGAGCTGGCTGAGGAGGAGCCGCCTGAGCAAACTGCTGCGTCTGGGTTGGCTGGGCTGGCTGTGGCTGAGCCAGGACGCCAGCGATGCCGAGAAGGAGAAGACCCACAGGAACGAAGAGCTTCATTTTGGTGGCTTTTGGGTTGGAGGCGCTTGCTGGCGATGAAGCAGATTCCGTTGTGTGAGGAACGACACACTGAGCATTTAGCCCTGCGGATCTGAAGCCGAGCGGCTCTTTTCTAGGAGATTACCATGAACTCGCTCGGTGTGAAAGCTCCATCTCTCACGTCTCCATCAGAACGGCGGTGTTTTTCTTTGTCAGTTCAACTGGATTTTCTTTCACAAGGAAATGCATTTTCAGAGGAGCGTAGCCATCTTGTCTGAATTGACGCGAACTGCAAAATGAATTGTGCAGCAACTTGAAATCCATCCCAGAGAATCAGGAAACAGGAATCTTGCTCACATTGGAAATGGCCCGACGACAGCCTCTCCATCAATCTCAGGACCCAGTACGCTCCTACTTGCAATTGGAGCACGCGGCTTCTTCTCCTGAAGTATTACTGTGTATGCCCACAGATATCAACAATTCCAGAGGAGACCGTCGTGACAGCATGCGCGGCAGCAGCAGTCGCCGAGTGCGTCGTACTCGAGAGGACGAGTGCGCCGACTGGGGTGCGTTGTGGTCCTCAGCAGTCCGAGAGCCCGCGTGCAAGATCGCCAATGACCCAAACAGCCCACGGTCTCAGATCCAGGCACTGCGGGCTCGCCTTCTCCAACAGGACGCACGAATCGCAGAGCTCAGGGCCCAAGCTCTCCACGCGAAAGGTACGATCAACTCCCTCAAGGACAGCGTCGAGACAAAGAAACGATGGCACAAAGACGATCTCGCGCTAGCGAAGAAGTACTATGAAGACGACTTCGCTCGGATGAAACGGTACTACGATACCGATCTCGCGACGGCCGAGAGATGGCACAAATCGGATATGGCATCGGCCCGGACATTCTACAATGAGAGTCTCCAACAAGATCGGCAGCGTGCGTTGATTGATAGCGGGCGCCACTGCCGCACGCTCAACGCCTTCACCAATTTCGCGGGTCGACCGCCAGCTGAAGCTACGACTGTGGAAGTGCCAACCCCGTCACTCGACAGGATCCTCGACACAACACTCGTGATCACGCATCCACTGACGTCCGCGCGACTCGTGGGCGAATCGCACTTGCGTGGCTGTGCGGATGTGCTGCCACACGTCTCCAGCTTCCTGTTGAGAACGCCACTAGAGCCCCTCGACGATGCTGTGAGCCGAGGATCCGTCCACATGATGAGATGGCTGCTCGCCAACGGGGCCAAGCCGACGACGCTCACCGTCCACACAGCAGTCAGTGGTGGCAATTTGGATATTGTAAAAGCTGTCTTCAGTTCAATCGACAGTGTGGAGTCCAAGTCAGAGCTGTTCCAAGCACTGCCAATCAACCAGTCGGAGCCGATCGCCCAGTGGCTCCTCGAGACATTCCCAGCGCAAATGGCGAAGGAATTCGTTCGGCTTTCGTCGCTTACAAAGACGCCCAGTCGGTGCCAATGGGCGCAGTACGCTGAGCGCATTAAGCTGCAGTGGAAATGGGAGCAGGACTTCGAGAGCCAGTGCCTGCACCGTAAACGCAAGCGGCTCGAACAACCACCGTCAACGTGAACCCCGCCTTTCTCACATAAAACGAACCTAACCTAATAAAGATCTTTTCCAAAACCAAGCCAAGCTAATTACAAAATTGGAGTCTTCTATTCGGAGAAAGTACAGTACGACGTCACACCACGTCTGTCAACATGGGGACCACCACAGAACCTCACGGATCAAGTGAGACCTTCAAACTCGAACAACTGAATTGATCACGATGGCTCTGCTGCTGCGCCGCTCGCTGGCGTCTCCTTCCTGGCTCGCGCGCCGCTCCGCTGCGGCCTGCGCGTTCGTCTCCACCTCCGTCCCTACTCGCTCCTTTTCCTCTTCGTCCAGCGACAACCAGAGCACGACGCACTTTGGCTTCCAGCAGGTCAACGAGGCCGACAAGAAGCCGCTCGTGGCCGGTGTGTTCCACCGCGTGGCCGAGCGCTACGACGTCATGAACGACTTCATGAGCGCCGGCATGCACCGCCTGTGGAAGGACTCGTTCATCGACACGCTCCACCCCGTGGGTCCGCTCAACGTGCTGGACGTGGCCGGCGGCACGGGCGACATCGCGTTCCGCATCGCCAAGCGGCTGCTGGCCAAGAGCCACGGATCGCAGCAGCAGGAGTCCCACATCACGATCTGTGATATCAACTCGTCCATGCTGCAGGTGGGCAAGGAGCGCGCGTCGAGTGTCGTGCCTGAGGCGCCGGAGGCGTTCTTCAGCTGGGAACAGGGCGACGCCGAGCAGCTCCAGTTCGCCGACAACTCGTTCGACGTGTACACGATCGCGTTCGGCATCCGCAACGTCACGCACGTGGACCGCGCGCTGGCCGAGGCCTACCGCGTGCTCAAGCCAGGCGGACGCTTCATGTGCCTCGAGTTCAGCCACGTGCCCAACCCGGTCATCCGCGCCGCCTACGACGCCGTACGTTTGAGACCGTGATACTCGTACGGATGGTTTCATGGTTGACTGATTGATGTTTGTGTTGTGATGTAGTACTCGTTCAATGTGATCCCGCTGCTCGGTGAGAAGGTCGCGAACGACCGCGACTCATATCAGGTAATGCGGCTTGGCTGTGGTGGTCGAGTAGCGTGAACCGAACTGACTGTGATAATTGTGTAGTACCTCGTGGAGAGCATCCGCCAGTTCCCGCCGCAGGACCAATTCAAGTCCATGATGGAGACCGCCGGCTTCCAGCGCACGAGCTACACCAACTACACCCACGGCGTCGTGGCCGTGCACTCGGGCTTTAAGTTCTAAGCAATAGAAACCACTAGCATTCAAACTCACAAGGTCCCCACCTACTCATCCACTCAGTACTCGCGGTCGCCGTCTTGGTCTCTACTATGCGGCTGCCGCTGCTGCTGAAGGCGGGCTGCTGCTGCGAAATCCGCCTGTGCGCGGTGGGTCTCACCTAGCATGTCTAATAGAATCGCGCGGTTGTGGAACGAGTATGCGTTCGCTGGGTCCAGCGCCACGACGCGCGAGTAGTCGTCAATGGCCGCCTGGAACTGGTCCATCTTGGCGAACGAGTACGCGCGGTTGCTCAGCGTGCGCGTGTTCTGCGGGTCGATGGACAGCGCCGTCGTGTAGTCCTCCACGGCCTCGTCGAACCGCTTGAGCTTGCGCAGCGCGTACCCGCGGTTGTTGTAGGCTGCGACATTACGCGGCTCCAGTCTTAGCGCCTCGGAGTAGTCGGCGATCGCCAGTGCGAACTCGCCCATGTTGCGGTAGCAGTAGCCGCGGTTGTGGTAGAACACGGCGTTGCGCGGCTCCATGGCGATGGCTCGCGAGAAATCCTTTAGCGCCTCAAAGTGGCGAGCGAGCTGGTCGTAGCAGAGCCCGCGGCTGTTGAAGCTGGACGCCGACTGCGGATGCAGCGCGATCGCCCTGTCAAAGTCGGCGATCGCCAAGTCCACGCGCTTCATCTTGTCGTACGTGCTGCCGCGGTTGTGGAACGCGTTGGCGTTCGCTGGCTCCACTTGTAACGCGGCCGTGTAGTCGGCGATGGCGTCGACGTAGCGACCGAGCTTGTCGAACGAGTACGCGCGGTTGTACAGCGACTTGAAGTGGCTCGGGTTGAAGCGCACGGCGGCGCTGTAGTCGGTGATCGCGAGCTCAAAGTTGCCTTGCTTGCGGTGGCAGAAGCCGCGGTTGTGGTAAAAGTCGGCGTTCGTGGGCAGTAAATCGATGGCCTTTGTGAAGTCGGCGAGCGCGCCTTCGTAGTCGCCGCTGCGGTCCAGCGAAATGCCGCGGTTGTAGAACGCAAACGCGTTAGTCGGGTCCATGGCCAGCGCCGCGCTGTAGTCTGCAATAGCGGCGTCGAAGCGGCGCAGCTTGTCGAATGCGAATCCGCGGTTGAAAAGCGCCTTGAAGTGTCGTGGATTGAGTGCGATGGCGCGCGAGTATTCCTCCGCCGCCGCCTGGAAGTTGCCTTCTTGGCGATGCGCGAATCCTCGCGCGTGGTGCTGCTCGGCAGCCTCAAGAGCCCCCGACGCTGAGGTCTCCATGACGGCGATTGTGCTGCGGCGTGATTGCATCGACGATGAACTGGACGACGAGTTCGACAGTGTCGACTCGCTGCCGTCGCCGCCTCCTATCGACAACGAGGCCATCGGCGACAGCTGAGAGTACAGCGGTGATGGGTTGGTGAACGCCATAGAGAGGAAGGGCGACGCACTCCCGGCGCTTTGCCTTGTCGTCTCCGGACCGAGACCCGACGGCCTTCGCTTCAGGTGGCCTGAAGATGCAGAGCCGTAGTCGTAGTGGTCGTCGCTGGCGTTGTTGTTGTCGTTGTTGTCATCCAGAATCGCTGCGACAGACGCCATGCTGCTCTCGCGCCGCTGCATCCCCACCATCGTCTCCAGTTGCCGGTCGTACTTCGCGAGACTCGCCGACCGCTCGAGCAACTTAGGGATCATGCTCGGCTTCTTCTTCTGCGTGCCGTTCGACTTTTGGTCCTGCGTGAGTGCGAATGTGTAGTCGTCGATCGCGCGCACGAAGTCGCCCTTGGAGTTGTAGCACGACGCGCGCGCGTAGGCGGCGTTGAAGTGGTCAGGATTCAGCCGCAGCGCCTCGGAGAAGTCGCAGATCGCCAGGTCCACCTTGTTCATCTTCGAATGCGTGAGTCCGCGCGTGTAGAACGCCGTGGCATTGCGCGGCTCCAGCTCAGCCGCACGCGTGAGATCCCGCAACGCGTCGTGTAACGCGCCCTGTTTGAACTGCGCCATGCCGCGCGTGAGCAGGAGCTTGGCATTCGTGGGGTCCAGCGAAAGCTGCGACGACGTCGACTCGATGATGGCGCCCAAGTCGGCGGGCTGCTGCTTGCGGAAGCGCGTCGACGACACGTTGCCTGCGGTGGCGGTGGCATTCGCACCACCAGCAGATGAGAGCAGAGGCGCGCTGTCACGTCGCGTCGCCATCTCACGAGAATCACTGCTGGCAATCGATCGCAAAGACAGTCTCAGTTACCCCACCACCGCGTCGTTTCATGATCTGTCATAACAAAACCCAAAACAGCATTTCCGTCTAGCCCAAAATTACATTCACCCTGAAACCTCAACTGACAGTCGTACAAGCACCAACCGTGAGTGAGACTTAGTGTCCGTCACCGTCTTCATCGTCCTCTTCATTGCTCGAGTAGTCGTCGTGGACGTCATAGTATCCACCGTCAGGGATCTCAAATAGCAGCTGGATGTCTCTCGCGGACAGTGGTCGGCCCTGTTGTCCAGAATCCTCGTCTGAGCCTTCACTGCCTTCGTCCTCGTCCTCGTCGACCTCGTCGCTGTCGTACTCTTCATCACCATCTTCTTCAGCGCCAACGTATTCAATGCCGTCGTCTCCATCTTCGTCTTCGTCGTCGTAGTCTTCGAAGTCTTCTTCATCGTCGTCATCATCATCGTCGTCTTCCTCCTCCTCTTCATCCGTGTCCGACTCATCGTCGAACTCATCATCGTCCATCGTGTCGGATCCGTCGAGTCCTTCTTCCACGTCCGAGTCGTCTTCACTGGGACGCTTGCGTCCGATCTCGTACAAGCGGCACGTGGTATCGTCATCAGTGGACGAATCAGCATCCAAATAGCGGCCTTCCACCACTGACAGCAGCGAGCTCTTGCTGTCGACGGCCAGATCGTAGACTGGGCGCTGCAACTCGACAGTTGAAATATCCTTGAAATCACGAGCATCCAACACACGAAACCACGTCTTGGCCTTCGGTCGACGCCGCTCGCTATCTTCAATCTGCAGAAGTGAACACATCAAGTTAGGCACCGACGAGCGTAGGGAAGGCTCAACACCAAACAAATACATACGATGGAGTGGGGGCTGTAGGCAAACAGCACGGAGCCCGTCGAGTTGAAGCGTACCGTGCACTTGTCCAGTGCAGGCACCATGCGAAGCAGTTGAAAAGTGCGCAAGTCCCACACAGCCGAGTTGATGATCACTTCGTTGCCGTTGGGGTGGAAAAAGCCGTACCCAACGTTCGAGAGCTTGTCGAACTTGTACAGCGCACGCGTCGGAATCCGTGCGTCCCATAGCATTCCGCCGGTGAGGATCGAGCTGTCGTCTGGAGCGTAGCAACAGTTCGTATCACGGCGGTAGTCGTTCGACTGGACGCTGTCTTTCAGTTCACTCAAGGCGGCGCCGGTCGCAAGATCGAGGACGACAGCACCTGTCACTTGACGATCGCCTTCCATATCGTGGTCAGCGTCCCCTAGACGAGCGTCGAGCGCGACGATGCGGTCGCCATAGTGGTTGAAACGAGGTGCCAGCGCACCAGCAAACCGCCAGCGCGCGGATTCCATCGACTTCATATCCCAAATGGCGACTTCTGAGACGCCAAACGCCGTCAACGCGACGGAGCCAGTCATCATGAGGCGGTTGACCTGCCCCATGTGAGTGCGTTCGTTGGTCTCGAGGTCAGCGATGACGCTTGAAGTCGAGTGGCACGTCCACTCCTCGACTATTTCGTCCGAGTCGATGTGCATCAGTCGCACCTGGCCGTCGTGGTTCCCCATCAGCATCTCTCGCTGGTCATCGCCGTAAAATCGAGCGACGCTCGGTCCCCAGTGGTTCGAGTTGTGGTTTCCAACGACGCGAAAAGGTCGATAGCGGCTGAACACGTACCGGTTCACGCCTGCATCCACGTACGGGCCTGCGAAGATACGAGGCCCCACGCGGAAGCCTGCACGACTGCGTTCAACGAGGCGCGAGCAGATATTAACAGGCGTCTTCACTAGTGTGCTTGGGTCCGGGCACCGGTGGTAGGCGTCATCGCCCAGCAGTTTGAACGGCGGTACTGTCGTGACTGGATTGACACACTGGCGGTGCTGCTCGCGTAAGTAGTGTGTGATGATATTGTCGAGGCGACTGGAAGTGGATGCGCGATTCGTCGTTTGCGATGCTGTCTTCGAGCGTGGAACGATCGCGTGTGGAGAATCAGTTGGCGCATCACTCGTTGACTTCTTCAATCGCGGGAGTGAGTTGAGACCGAAGAGATGCGGAGTCTTGAATGCCTGTCGGACGCGCTTTCTTCGCTCACCTTGGGTCAGTTTCACAGTGTGTAGACTGGAAGATGGGATGTCGCTCACAAGACTAGTTCCTTCTTGGCTTTTCTTGTGGGGGCCATCTCCTGAGGAAGACGCTTGAGGTCCTAGTACAAGCCGCGGAATCTTCGCGACACGTTGAGCATCTTCGGATCCCCCCACATCGCTGACTGCTGCCTTCGACGAGCTGATATCGCCCTGAGAAACGGGACGATTCTTCACCGTCTTGTCGTGCGATTTTTCAGGGGTTTTACTTGATGCCGCAACGCCAGTTCTCGCTGGCTCTTCCAGGTTTGACTCTCGCACCAATGCTGCAGCCGATTCTGACAATCCCTTCGATAGCAAGTGGTCGTGAATGAGACGAAGAAGCTCATTCGGATCGTACGAGATCGGAGTTTGCGCCACGATACTGGCCTTTTCGATTTTCCGGACAGTCGGGTCCGTTGCCTCGTTAATAACGGCGTTGGGGGCGCGGTGGGTCACCAGTGAGATGAGATCGAGCGCTGACTCGCGGAAGCGCAAGTGGAGGTCGGCATTTTCCTCCAGTACTGGATCTTGGCGAATGAGATCCGAAAGTAGCTGCCCAAGCTGCATCTTCTCGAGGATCTGAGCGATGTGGCGATCACGCGAAAGCCCGAGCAACGCTCGTGTCGCAAGGAGACGGATGGCATCAGCGTTTTGCACCGAACGCTTGTAGCGGAGCAGTTGCACGCAGACCTTGATCGCGTTCTTCTCTCGAGCTAGCTTGCGCACGGGTCGAAGCGCGCGGTCGTCTTTCACCCTTGAGCAACATGCCACTATATTCTCCTCTTCGGTAACAGCAGCGCCGGTGCCGGTCGCTGGTGTGTGAGACGTAGACTGCTGCTTGCGCATGTCACGAGCCGTTAATGTGATCTGGCGAATATCTTTGTGAGGATGGTGCCAGCAATCTTCAGCATGCGGTGGCGAGACACAATTGCAGAACACATGCAACGCGTCTCGCACGAGGCTGGAATCCCTCGCGTTGCTGCTCATTGCAAGCTCCAACAGGATCGATAAACCGGTTTGCTTCTGGATTCCCAACTCGTCCACCACAACTTCAGTCGAGCACACGTCGTTGGAGAGCGATGGCACCACCAGCGTCAGCACACGTAGACACTCGAGACAAAACTGAGCACGCTCGACGATCCACCCTCGAATGGTGCTCGAGCTTTCGTCCTGATCGCCATTTTGGATCAGCGAAGCCATCATCGCGACCACTTCCAGCATCACAAGTGGCCCGCGCAGGTGACTTAGCTTACCCGCCGGTGGCCAAATTGCACCTCCAGGACCACCAGAAGCAGACCAAGGAGCATTTGAGCCGCCCGATCCACTGGGTACACTGAACTGGTACTTCTCGTAGAAGACGAGATTCTGCTCGTGGGTCTTGTCGTCGATATCCACGGGCTTTGACGACTGAAACTTCGGCACGCGAACAGGCAGTCGAGCTAAGGCTGGAGCAGCAGTGAGCATAGGCGTCCCCGTCGTCGATCGGTTGTTCGGGTGACTCAACTGGGAAAGCCGACGTCGTAGTCGGTGCGTGACGAGGGCCATGTGAACTCGTAAATACTGACGAAGACACAGGCATGCGTCATGCGAAAGTTGTCGTTGAACCGCAGACTTGGGGTTGTTGCCGGCGCGGATGATGTTGAGCAGTGTATACAAGCCGTTCTCCTTCTCGAAGCCGTCCAGCACAACCTTGAAGGAGAGTGTGAGGCCGAAGAATACGACGGCATTCTGACGCGCGCGGTCATTGGGGCTCGACAACAAGCTAAATGATACCGCCAGAAGTGACTCTGCGTCCATGGACAGCACCTTCTCCATAACTGCGTTCGACGAAGCCAAGCCGTGGAGGCACATCGAGAGGCTTCGGTCGAGCAACCCGATGGGCATGCTTCCTTGCAATGTCTTTGCCGTCCCGAAGATCAAGTCCACACCGCCGGCGTCGATGAGTGAGAAGCAGAACTTCTTGTGGGCGAGGAAATGCGACGTGAGCTTCATAGTGTGTGAGAGGATAGTCGGGTTTCGGTTGTGAAGAAAGGTGATGATCGTGCCGATGATATCCTCCTTCAGTGCCGGCGCGAAGAGCTCCATGTACTCGCCCATCAACCCGATACTGTCGAGTGTGTACAGCAGCTCGAGCATCACCAGTCTCTTGAGGTCTTCTTCGTGGCGTTCGGGGTCTGGTTGGAATCCGAGGATGTCATCGGCAGCAATCGTGGCGAGCTTGTCATCGTCAAGACCAGACGCTGGAGCTGGCTGAGTCGTCGAATCGTCCATCATCGCCGAGTCTTCCGTGTCTTCTTGCGTTGACGGCTGAGTCATCTCAACATCTCCATCCGCTGCTGTCCGATCAGGCACGATCATCGCCGACTCCGAGTGTTTCCGCTTCATACCAGCGCGTGCAGGAGCTGCTGGAGTCACTCCTGAGCTGGCAGTTCCGCTTCGTGTAGCATGTTGACCAGACGAAGTCCCTGCCGCTGACACCGACGCCGCTCGCTTCCTCTTCTTGAGCCGTTCGTTGATATACTTGGTCGCGAGAACGCGCTCTCGCTCCAATTTCGACGCGTACAAGCGGATGCGCTTGAGAAACTTGATGGAAACTTCCTTGTTCACTACGACGTCGGCGATGGAGCGGTCTCGTAGCCCCACAGCCAGCAGTCCTGTGGCGTAGCAGCGCAGTGGCGGCTCAGCATCGGCCGCATAATCACAGACGCGGTCCAGGGTCTCTTCATCACTCAGTAGCTGCACGACGAAGCGACTGTTGACCGTCACAGTCGCGAGAAGCAAGCGAAACACGGCCGCCTTCACACGGGTCTCTGTTAACTCTCCCAGCTTGCCTTCAAGCTACAGATACCGGCGACAACATCAATCACAATAACATCAAACAAAGCGATTGATGATCGTAAACGTACGATAGGGTAGAACTCGTCGTGCTGCTCTAGTACTTGCAGCAGCGCTCCGATCAAATGACCTGTATGGGTTGATTTACAGTGGGTTAGCATCAATCAGAATTGTGATCTTCAACATCAATCGCATCGTATCGCACCTTCCCGTCGATACGGCGGTGTTCGGTCTTTCCGGAACGCCGCCTCTGCTTCTTCAAGCGCTTCTGCGATCCTATATTCGAATCGACACATCAGTACCCAACGTCGTCCATCAATCAATCGCATCAGCATCCACCCATTCACGCACATGTTGAGCTTGGCCGTGAGCTCTTCCTCCGCCCACTCCGTGGTCACGATGTCGTGGACCAGCTGAAACACCGTCGTCTCCAGCGGATCCTCCTCCAGCTCGTCGTCCTCCAGCGTCAGCGACTCGCGATGCGACCGCGGCGTGTCCTCGCCCTCTTCTTCGTCGTCATTGTCCTCTTCGCCTTCACTCTCCCCGTTTTCCTCCTCCTCTTCCTCTGAGGCAGCGCCACTCACCGCGTCGCTCTGGCTGTCGCTCATACTTCGCTGCCTGCGTCGTCCTCTGCGTGCGCCTCCTCCGCTGCGGCGCTGCGTCGTGTCATTTTCCTCCGCGCCGGCGCTCATGTTGCCCTTGGATTATTGCGACTGATGTTTGCTATTGGGTCTGATGTTGTGTGTGACGTTGCTGGGTAGGAAAACAAGCGCGCGAGTGATGGTCAGAGTGCGAACTTAGTGGCAACTTCGAGAATGATGGCCAGCGATCTAGAACACCATCAAAAACCACCCGATCCAAAAACCACAACGACCCCAAACGTACGTGGTCCACACTAAAGCTTAACTCAGATCTGACTCTCACACACGTCACAGACGAAGCATCAACAGTCGCAGATCTGCTGTTGCATCATGCCCAGCACCACTGTTCACATCACACAGAGCTTGAGATCCCCTGTGCGCGTCGTTCCAGGGTCACAATACATGGAAGCACTCGAGACGAGACGGCGCCGCGCGTGCCTATCTATCATTCGGTCAAGGAGAGCATCACGAAGCTGTGCGGAGAGAAGATCCAAAAATTTCTTCCGGCGCTTTGCCGCACATCAGCAGAAAATCCGACATCACAGCATCTGCCATACGGTCTCGCGCAATGGAAACATGCTACTTCACCTAATGCACAGGCACGCGCCAACTTCAAGTCCACGCACACAACATAGAACCTCGCATTCCCAGCTCCAGGCACGTGAAAATTCTAGTCTGCGTCGACCAGGATGTCTGGCTCGAGCGAAGAGGCTGTCTTCCACAGCCATGCCTCCGCACTTAGGGCCCTCTGCAATGTAGAGGTTCAAGCGTACCGTTGTCGTCGTTGAGTTCTGTGTTGCAGCCTTCTTCCAGCATTCTCAAATTCGCCTCGACGCACTCAAGTCGCCAGCTTCTCATCCTCTCCCTCCCCAAGATGTTCTCCCGCACGACGGCCTTTGTCGCGCTACTCACAACGCTGGTTGCCAGTCCGACGCTCACCTCCGCTGGCTTTGTCTCGACGAACGGCACCACGTTCCAGCTCGACGGCAAGCCGTTCTACGTGTTCGGTTCGAACGCGTACTGGGCGTCCGAGACCATTTGGGTACGTTTGTCTATCTAATGCCGCCATTTCTATGGCTCAACAACTGATGTTTGTACACCGCTGCATGTAGTCGGCTGCTGATCTCAAGACGATCTTCACGGAGATGTCCAAAAACGGAATCACGGTGTGTCGCACGTGGGGCTTCAACGACGTGACCTCCGTTCCGTCGTGGGGAGCCTACTACCAAGTGTGGAGCAATGGCAAGGGCACAGTCAACACCGGCGCTACTGGTCTCGCGTACTTCGATACTGTCGTCGCTGCCGCCAAGGCTGCTGGCGTTAAGTTGGTCGTGCCGTTCGTGAACAACTGGTCCGACTACGGAGGCATGGACGTGTACGTGCAGCAGCTCGGCGGCAAGTACCACGACGACTTCTACACGTCGTCGACTGTGAAGGCGGCGTTCAAGGCCTACATCAAGACCTTTGTGACTCGCTACAAGGACAACGACACCATCATGGCGTGGCAGTTGAGCAACGAGAGTCGTTGTGGTGGATCCGGTGGACTGCCAAAGTCCGGTAATTGCACCACCAAGACCATCACGGCGTGGATGACCGAGATGTCGGCCTACATCAAGTCGATCGACTCCAAGCACTTGGTCGCTGGAGGCGATGAGGGCTTCATGAACACCAACCCAAGCGTGTACTTGTACTCGGGTGCCGACGGCGTGGACTTTGATGCGAACCTGAAGATCTCAACGATCGATTACGGCACGTACCACGCGTACCCAGACCACTGGGGCGTCACGGCCGGTACGTTCAAGGAGTGGGGTCTCCAGTGGATCAAGGACCACGTCGCCTCTGGCACAAAGGCGAAGAAGCCAGTGATCATGGAAGAGTACGGAGTTCTGAGCAAGGACCCTGGGACGTATACGGCATGGAGCGACTCTGTGCTGAACCTCAAGTCCAACATGCAGTACTGGCAGTTCGGCGTCAAGTCGCTGGGCACCCACGACGATGGATACACTGTCTACAGCACGGACGCCTTCTTCACGTCGACGTTCGCCCCAGCAGCCGCCAAGTTCAAGGCCAAGAAGTGAGCTTAGTCTTTGATCCATCCATTGGTGAAACAAGCCCTTCAGACACGTATATGGGCACTACGTTTCTAGCGACAAAGCCTAATAAGTGTTTGCGTTTACTCATGTACTGCTACTGCGAAAGCTGCTGCATCCTACTACTACTACGTGGTAGCAAATACAGTACAGCATCGCGTGCTGCATCAAACTCTTGGTCAGCGCATCACAAGACTCTACTCATACTACATAGTACAACGCACACAGCTTCAGAGACTGATGATGTCCTTGGATGGTGCTTGGTGTATGCCAATGGCGGTTGCGTGCGTGGATGAATCCCATCCATTCCGCACACAGTACACGCAGTATGAGTGTGAGAGGGCAGAGGTCGAAGGCTTCCGGTGCTACTCTACAGTACTACGAAGAATTCTGGTGTTTACAACTCGACTGTACTTCGAAGTACCGTATGTGATACAGTATACAGTACGCGCATACACAGTTCGCCCATCTCCTCAGAGCAATCAATCATCGAGATGGATCTGAGACGCCATAAGCACACGCCAACTTGAAGATCCAATGCTTGAAGCTGACTGACACCTTCCCAAGAGGAAAACACCTTCCCTGTGACCCCACATCAGGCTGATGGGCTCACTCTAACGACCCAGTGCGCGTGCGTGTTCCACAGGTCACCAAGCAGTAGCTAAGCTACTAGCTTGGGTACATGGCGTATCTGCCCTCCTGCTTTCCTCTGCAGCCTGCAATGCGGTCCTCGCCCCTTCCACCATTCACAAATCAACTGCCAACCACACACACCAACTCCTTTCCTGGACGATGTACTCCCGTGCGACTGCGTTGCTCGCCCTGCTGGCCACGCTCATTGCGGCGCCTGCGCCATCGTCGGCCGCCTTCGTCACCACCAACGGCACAAACTTCCAGCTTGAGGGCAAGCCGTTCCACATCTTCGGAACCAACGCGTACTGGGCCTCCGAGACGCTCTGGGTAAGCGCTATATGACTGAGTGATACTACCATGGCTTGAGGCTAACCGACTTCTGATAGACGTCCTCGGACCTCCGTACGATCTTCACCGAGATGTCCAAGAACGGCATCACTGTGTGCCGCACGTGGGGCTTCAACGACGTCACGACTGTGCCGGAGACCGGCGCGTACTACCAGTTGTGGACCAACGGCACGGCCAAGATCAACACTGGCGGACGCGGTCTCCAGTACTTCGACAAAGTCGTCTCAGCTGCGAAGGAAGCTGGTGTGCGACTCGTCGTACCGCTGGTGAACAACTGGGGCGACTACGGAGGCATGGACGTGTACACGCAGCAGCTCGGCGGCAAGTACCACGACGACTTCTACACCTCCGAATCCGTGAAGGCGGCGTTCAAGACGTACATCAAGGCGTTTGTGACGCGCTACAAGGACACCAGTACGATCATGGCCTGGGAGCTGAGTAATGAGAGTCGCTGCGGTGGCTCTGGTGCCCTCCCCAAGTCCGGCAAGTGCACGCCTGCTATGATCACCGCGTGGATGAGTGAGATGTCGGCATATATCAAGTCACTCGACTCTAGGCACCTGGTCGCGGGTGGCGACGAAGGCTTCATGAACACCAACCCGAGTGTGTACCTGTACTCTGGTGCGGATGGCGTGGACTTTGACGCCAACCTGCAGGTTCCGACGCTGGACTACGGCACCTACCACGCGTACCCGGACTGGTGGGGCGTGCCGGCGGGTACGTTCAAGGAGTGGGGTCTCCAGTGGATCGTAGACCACGTTGCTTCGGGTAACAAGGCCAACAAGCCAGTGATCCTGGAGGAGTACGGTATTCTCCAGAAGGATGCCAGCACGTACACGGCGTGGAGCGACTTGGTCTGGTCTCTTCAGTCCAACCTGCAGTACTGGCAGTTCGGCGTCAAGTCGCTCGGCACCCACGACGACGGCTTCACGGTCTACAGCAACGACTCGTTCTTTGCGTCGACGCTCGCACCAGCCATCGCCCAGTTCAAGGCCAAGAAGTAGGCTAGAGAGCTGAGCTAGAGGTCATACCCATTTTGGCACTAGGTGTTTTACAATTGAAATGATTCATTTACACGAGTCCATGTTTCGTGAATACCAGTATCGTAAGAGCATAAACACTGTCAAGCTCCTCCACGCCTTGGGCAGCTTGGGCTATGAGAGCAATGCCACCACCACTAAGACTGGCGTTCACCTGCAGCGGCTCTGTAGTACACTAGTCCCACCGAGAAACTTCAAAAACTTCAAGAAAACTCAGGGTCACAAGGGCCACTTGTGCACTTAGTCAACTTCAACTACTTCGAAATACCATGTTGCAGTTGCACCGGCACAGTGGGATTAGTTTGCAAGTACGATGGGCAAAAGACTGAGCCACCCGACTCGCAAAATGTGATCGGGAGCCCCAATTGGGACCAGCCATCAAAGCCATGTGACCCCACCGGGCAATCTGGGTCACACCAACCTCGTGACGAAGGACGCTCGTCGAGTCCTGTGGTTGAAGTCAAGACACCGCGATGCAATGCACCAGAAGTCCGCGTTGGATATCAGGCTCGACCCTGTTACCCATTGAACACTACAGTACGCCACACTCTTTGAAGATCAGTGACTACTTGCCTCGGCTTCCTGATAGTCTTTTGCGTCGTTTCTCCACACTCAATTGGCCACTAGTCCCCTCGCCTGCGTCCCTCAGTCGCGAATTCCCGCCTAACCCCACACATCAAGCATGTTCTCCCGGTTCACGGCCTTCCTCGCGCTGCTCACGACGCTCGCTGCTAGTCCAGCGCGCACCTCTGCTGGCTTCGTGTCCACGAATGGAACAACGTTCCAGCTCGATGGCAAGCCGTTTTACTTCCTCGGCACCAACTCGTACTGGGCGTCTGAGACCATCTGGGTGAGTAGACTGCCTTCGATCTCTTTAGTCTGTAGCATTGCTGACAGTAGTGCTATAAATGTAGTCGGCGGATGATCTCAAGACGATTTTCCACGAGATGGCCGACAACAACATCACGGTGTGCCGGACGTGGGGCTTCAACGACGTCACGTCGGAGCCGGAGAGTGGAGCTTACTATCAACTCTGGAACAACGGCATCGCTGTTGTGAACGAAGGCGAGAGAGGCCTTGAGTACTTCGACAAGGTGGTCGCTGCTGCCAAGGAGGCCGGCGTGAAGCTGGTGGTCGCACTCGTGAACAACTGGAGTGACTACGGAGGCATGGACGAGTACGTGCGCCAGCTCGGAGGCCAGTACCACGACGACTTCTACACGTCGGAGACCATCAAGGCTGCGTACAAGGCGTACATCAAGGCCTTTGTGACTCGCTACAAGGACGAAGACGCCATCATGGCGTGGCAGCTGAGCAACGAGAGCCGCTGTGGTGGCTACGGCGGCCCGCCACGGTCCGACCACTGCACGCCGCAGACCATCGCGGCGTGGATGAGCGAGGTCTCGGCCTACATCAAGTCGTTGGACAGCAACCACTTGGTGGCGCCTGGCGACGAAGGCTGGCTCACCACGAACCCGGACCAGTACACGTACAGTGGGTACGACGGCGTGGACTTTGATATCAACATCAACATCGAGACGCTCGACTACGGCACGTACCACGCGTACCCAGGAGGCTGGGCGGTGCCAGAGGGAACCTTCAAGGAGTGGGGCGTCAAGTGGATTGAAGACCACGTCACATCGGCCAACAAGGCCAACAAGCCGGTCGTTTTGGAGGAATATGGCGTGCTGAGCAAGGATACGGCGACGTATCAGGCTTGGAGCGACGCTGTGCTGTCGCTCAAGTCGAACCTCCAGTTCTGGCAGTTTGGTATCAAGTCTCTGGGAACCCACGACGACGGATACACGATCTTCACCACCGACGAACTGTTCAAGACGACCGTCGCTCTGGCTGCCGCCCAGTTCGAGGCAATGAGTGAGGCCGAGGCTTGAATGTCTTCCTTCCGGGGCCGTTTAATGTGAAGAATGGTTCGAGTCTGATCAAATATACTGTCGTTGAGGCATTTTGAAGGTGGTAAACCTACCTCAGTATCTACTATGGTTCCCCCTTTCATACTTTCCCTGGCCCTCAATGTCAAGCTCCGAAAGCGTAATCACTCGTGCACTTTGAAGAGGATGCAAGGTCAGCCAAATTAAGTTCGTAGGGATTTTTGCACATGAAGGTCCCGATTACGAGTTTTGAGTGTGTGTTTTCGTAAAGCCTTCGGATGAGATTGTCGAATTTCATAATGTGAGATGGCGAAATTGAGTGCCGGTCTGGTTGACTGCACTACGTACGATCCGTTGGAATTCAAAAGTCATCCGCCCCAGAAATGACGGGAATCACTAGGTCAACTACTTGAGAGCCTTGAACTGAGCCGCAGAAGGAACAATCGTTGATTCGAACAGCGGATCCGTGATGTGGATGGTGAACGGATCCGTGAAGTTGATGAACGACCGGATGCCGAACTGCCAGTACTGGAGGTTGGACTTCTTCGCCAGCACGGAGTCACTCCACGCCTTGTACAGTGCTGGATCCTGGTCAAACACGCCGTACTCCTCAAGCACCACGGGCTTGTTGGCCTTGTTGCCCGACGCGACGTGGTCTTCGATCCACTGGAGACCCCACTCCTTCATCGTACCCGCCGGTACTCCCCAGTAGTCCGGATACGCGTGGTACGTGCCGTAGTCGAGAGTCGGGATCTCCAAATTAGCGTCGAAGTCCACGCCATCAGCACCCGAGTACAAGTAGGCGCTTGGGTTGGTGTTCATGAAGCCCTCATCGCCGCCAGCCACCAAGTGGTTACAGTCAAGTGACTTGATGTAGGCAGAGATCTCGGTCATCCACGCCGTGATGGTCTTGGTCATACAGTTTCCTGACTTGGGCAGACCTCCAGTTCCACCACAGCGGTTTTCATTGGCCAACTGCCAGGCCATAATGGTGTCTTCCTCCTTGTAGCGAGTCACAAAGGTCTTGATGTACGACTTGTACGCGTTTTTGATCTTCTCGGACGTGTAGAAGTCGTCGTGGTACTGGCCTCCGAGCTGCTGCGTGTACACATCCATACCTCCGTAGTCACTCCAATTGTTCACGAGTGCGACCACGAGCTTAACACCGGCCTTCTTCGCTGCAGCGACCACCTTGTCGAAGTATTTGAGACCAGTCTCACCCTTGTTCACAGTGGCGGTGCCGTTGATCCAGAGCTGGTAGTACGCCCCTTCAGTTGGGACGGACGTGACCTCGCTGAAGCCCCACGTGCGGCACACCGTGATGTTGTTGTCCGCCATCTCCGTGAAGATCGTCTTGAGCTCACCTGCCGACTAGAAGAAGCTGGGTCAGTACAAAGTCTAGATGCGGAAGCTACCGCTAGTTTCACGTACCCAAATCGACTCGGATGCCCAGTATGCGTTGGTGCCCAGGAAGTAGAACGGCTTGCCATTGAGCTGAAACGCATTTCCATTTGTGGACACGAAGCCACTGGGCTTGTGTCTGTCGGTATGGAAGCCGCCAGACGCGGACGCTGGACTCGCAGCGAGGGTGAGCAGCGCGAGGAGCGCGGTAAAACGGGAGAACATACTTGCGAGGACCAGTGATTGGATGACGGGGCGCTTGACTGAGGAGGAAGATGTTGGAATGAGAAGGACTACAAACGCAGTTCCATGAAGACGCGCATGGCCAGGTAGGGGTGTCGTACACTCCCGAGCCTTTAGAGTCCTGAGTCACGCCACGCTGCTCAGTTTTGGTTGAGAAGATGGGAGGATCGATCATGAAGTCTCACGAATGTGGCGCGCATCTTCAAGGTTGACAGTGGGTGACACCTCGTACAGTACTGTATGCACAGTTCGAGGTGTTGGGTCCCAGTGTGTCTTCTTGGAGTCCATCGACCGGCTTCCCGCAAGACTTACGGTGCTTTGCTGCACGAGCAAGTGCCTCGCCAGTGTGACCCCTCCAGCCTGGAGGGGTCACACTGTCGACGTCAGGAAGCGCATGCAAGCTCACTCGGCATCTGAGTGACCCTCTCAGGCGGTAAGCTCGTAGAACGTGAGAACCCGACACAGTTTCCCTATGATGCGCATCGTTTTCCGATTGGTCACTCTTTCGGGGCGTACTGGACAGTAGTTGAAGTTGCTGATCACGAATCACGAGATCGGGAAGTATCGAAGTGTGTGTGACCCTTAAGCGTCTGAGTCAGGCGCTTGTTGAAGTTGAAGCTGTACAGTTGGTAAAGCACTGTCCATGAAAGGATGAGAACAGAACTGCTTACAGGTTAGCTACGTAGATGCAGTCGAATGTATCCATCGCACCGAAAGGGCACGATGTGTGACTCGAGCATTTGTCCTAAGCCTACTGCAAGGCCTTGAACTTCGCGGCGGCTGGAACGATCGTCGATACAAACAGCGGGTCATCCGTGTGGATCGTGTACGTATCGGTAAAGTTGATGAGCGAGCGGACGCCGAACTGCCAGTACTGCAAGTTGGACTTGAGCGCCAGCACCGTGTCGCTCCACAGCTTGTAGGTCTCTGGGTCCTGGCCGATCACGCCGTACTCCTCCATCACCACGGGCTTGTTCACCTTGACACCCGCGGCAACGTGGTCGTTGATCCACTGGACGCCCCACTCCTTGAAGGTCCCCGCTGGGACGCCCCAGTAGTCCGGGTACGTGTGGTATGTTCCGTAGTCGATCGTTGGGATCTCCAGATTGGCTTCAAAATCCACGCCCAGAGCACCCGAGTAGAGGAACTCGTTGGGGTTGGAGTTCATGAAGCCTTCGTCACCAGAGGCGACCAAGTGGTTGCAGTCCAGTGACTTGACGTAGGCCGACATTTCCCTTTGCCACGCTGTGATGGTCTTGGTCGTGCAGTTACCTGATGTCGGTAGTCCGCCAGTACCAGCGCAACGGTTTTCGTTGGCCAGCTCCCAAGCCATGATGGTTCTTTCGTCCTTGTAGCGTCCGACAACCGTGTTGACGTACGACTTGTACGCGTGCTTGATGGTCTCTGAGGTGAAGAACTCGTCGTGGTACTGGCCGCCGAGTTGCTGCGTGTAGATGTCCATGCCGCCAAAGTCCGACCAGTTGTTGACCAGCACCACGACTAGCTTCACACCTGCGGCCTTGGCAGCAGCGATCACTGCGTCCAAATACCCGAGACCTCGTTCGCCTTCATTCACAGTCGCCGTGCCGTTGGTCCAGACTTGGTAGTACGCTCCCCATTCAGGCACAGTCGTGACGTCGTTGAACGCCATCGTGCGGCACACCGTGATGTTGTTGGTGGCCATCTCGGTGAAAATCGTGTTGAGTTGGTCCGTCGACTATATTAGAAGCAGTCTCCGTTAATTTTGGCCAGTCAAAGTGCATTTGATCACAGTTCACTTACCCAGATCGTCTCGGAAGCCCAGTACGAGTTGGTGCCGAGGAAGTAGAACGGCTTGCCGTCCACGTGGAAGGCCGTGCCTCTGGTGGTCACGAAGCCGGAAGACCCTCTGTGGGCTACGTGACCTCCAGTGGGAGAGGCGAGCGCTGGGCTAGCGGCGATGGTCGCAAGCATTGTCAGCAACGCAGTGGCTCGGAAAAGCATCGTGGCGATGGTTGTTGGCTTCGGGGTGTAGAAGGAAGATTGACGAATGAGGCAGGCGGCAGTTGTGGAAGGCGTGATCTCACACCCGGTCTCGAACCGGAAGGTTCCCGTGGGCGAGAGGAACACGACGATGGGGAGAGCGAGTCTAGTATCCATAAAGGCTTTCAGAGAGTCACACATCGTGAGTTCTGTGCGATGAGCAGCGGTCTCAGCCTTTTCGTGCGGGCTGGCCCCTGCTCAAGCTGGCTGCTTCGGTGAAGACAACGCATCATCGCTTGCTGATACTGTCGCTCTGTCTGCATATAATTGAACACATTACGGTACCGCACAGCTGTACAGCAGAAGCCTTCCATAGTACTTCAAACGTTGAGGTGCTTGAGGAGGCTTTGCTGCACTGTTCGCGCATATTTTCACTGCCGCCTCAGCACTGGCACTGGCAGTGCTTCCTGCGCTGAAGATCGCAATTTTCATTTTCATCATTCCATAATACTCGCGGAAGATTGAATATTTGTGAGGGATGCGCCAAATCCCCGATCAACAACTTCAACAAGACCGTCTTTCATGATTGAAACACCTGGAAAATAGTTCACTGTCATAATGCATACTTGTGAATAGTTCCTATGGCGTCAAATACATTGAATATAATTCTATAAAACGATAGCCTGAATCTTTAATATATATTTGAATGTTTCTAATCAAGAAGCTACGTTACCACAGTACTCGTCCGCTTCTCACTGTAGTGCGTCCGCATGTGACCCTGTACGTACAGTACTGTACGACCGTACTATGTTGCACTCTAGCGTGTTCCTCAGACAATACTACGGACCACGCCCACTTGTTGGAACGGTCACTCGCTCTTCCGGTGCTTTGCTGCACCGAAGTCTCCCATCATCGAGGCACGATCTTCGAAAATGAAGGGTGCGTGGGTGCCATCTGTGGCCTGTTTCCGTCGTTCACGTTGAAGCAAGCACTTGCGTCCTGTTTGACGCGCAACGACGCGCGCTTCGCTTCCCAACATCGACTTCATTTGATTCTCACGCCATCATGACACAACCGGAACACCCACGCTGACACGGAGACTCTCCTCTGGCGTGGATTAATCGAAGGCTCATAGCCATTTGCGAATCTTCCTCGACCCACGCACAACGCTACACAAACGCCATGTTTTCCCGAGCCACGGCCTTACTGGCGCTGCTCACGACGCTCGCCGGCCACGCGTCCGCTGGCTTCGTGTCCACCAACGGCAATGCCTTTGAGCTGGATGGCAAGCCGTTCTACTTCTTGGGCACGAACTCGTACTGGGTCGCGCAGACCCCATGGGTAAGTCCCAGACATGGTGCTGCGATTCAGTCATTTGTGAGTCGCGATTCCTAACTCTGTTGGCTCTATAATGTAGACGCCCGAGCAACACCACACGATCTTCACGGAGATGGCGGACAACAACATCACTGTATGCCGCACCATGGCGTTCAACGACGTCACCTCCGTGCCGGCGTGGGGTTCGTACTACCAACTGTGGACCAACGGCACCGCTGTTGTGAACGAAGGCGAGCGAGGCCTCGCGTTCTTCGACAACGTCGTGGCGGCCGCCAAGGCCACGGGCGTCAAGCTCGTGGTCGCGTTGGTGAACAACTGGAACGCCTTCGGTGGCATGGACGTGTACACGAAGCAGCTCGGCGGCCAGTTCCACGACGAGTTCTACACATCGGAGACCGTCAAGACCGCGTACAAGGCGTACATCAAGGCGTTTGTGACTCGGTACAAGGACGAAGACGCGATCATGGCGTGGCAGTTGGCCAATGAGAACCGCTGCTACGGCTCCGGTGACCTTCCGACCTCTGGCACGTGCACGCCTGCGACGATCACGGCGTGGCTGAGTGAGATGTCGACCTTCATCAAGTCCCTGGACAGCAACCACTTGGTGGCCGCTGGGGACGAAGGCTTCATGAACACGGACCCGAACACCAACCTGTACAACGGCGCAGAAGGCGTGGACTTTGACGCCAATCTCCAGATCTCGACGCTGGACTATGGAACGTACCACATGTACCCCGACCACTGGGGCGTGGCTGAGGGGTCCTACAAGGCGTGGGGACTCCAGTGGATCGAAGACCACGTTGCGTCGGGTAACAAGGCGGGCAAGCCCGTAGTGGCGGAAGAGTACGGCCTCCTGAACAAAGACGCTGCGACGTACCAGGCGTGGAGCGACCGCGTCTTGTCGCTCAAGTCCAACATGCAGTACTGGCAGTTCGGCGTGAGCTCGCTGGGAACGCATGACGACGGCTTCACCATCTACACGACGGACGCGCTGTTCCAATCGACCATTGCTCCGGCCGCTGCTCAGTTCAAGGCTGCGGCCTAAGAGGCACTCAAGGAACGCAAGCCTGCGCAGGTTGATTGTGTATGGTCAGTGGACCCCGATGAATGAAGTACGGAGTACTGTGAGACCAAAAATGAAATAAACGTGAGTGGAGCAATCATCCTAAATCGTTCACGGTTCGACTTGGAGATTGTGACAAGCGTGGCGTAGTGGAGTGGTCACGATTCGTGACTCACGAATACTCATCCACCAGCATGACTGACTGGAACCTTCTGCATGCCAGGAACGGCAGGAATGTTGTCTCAGGGGTTGGTAAGGCATCGGTGAACTCGTACTAGCGTGTCGGACATACTACGAACCGGGAGGCTACAAACGACTCTCATTCTCTGAAGATGGACTCCAAGTACTGTACGTACTGTACCGGCAGAGGGCTTGACGGCAGTACAGTACATCGGAGCGAAAGGATCCCCTGAACGTCACGAACAGCCAAACCCGCTCAGTGATGGATGCCGCGCACCGCAGTCATCGTGTTGACTGCGGTCAGAGGGAGTATGATGGGCAAATACTGTACTGGACGACAAATGCTGAAGTTGAAGTTGAAGTTGCACCTGCGGATCAGGCATCACGATCCGGCGTCAAGGAGGAGGAGTCCTCCTTCGTAAGGATCTCTTACCATTGACAAACGATCTATGGAAAGCTGCAAGTCGAACGCAGAAAGCACGGTTCAGCAGGGCGAGACAGACGTCCATCCGGCACCGTCAAACAGCATTCTGTGACCTTCGGTGTGTCCATCAACGAACACGAAACAGGTCTGGAGGTCATCCAGACGTTGAAGCTGGCTGGGCATGGTCGAGGACCCAGTGCAGTACTGTACTCTGCGCTCGTGAGCGGCTGGTGACCTAAATGAGAAATTGATTTCGCGCAAGCACCCGCCTTGTGACCCCGCGCACGGATACGCTGAAGGCTTCAGTGAGGTTGCTACCGACGTGCTGTGGAGCCATCGTGGGATCCGTTCGACAGCCGACGGCTCATAGTGGTTACTAGGACTGCTAAGGATAATCCACGTATCTGCTCCCTTATATGTGCCCAGAAGGCAGGTGTCTTTGGTGACGCCCAAGGCGCCAGAATCCTCGATCAGCTCTTCATCATTCTCAAATCCTCCTCCAAGCCCACAAGCACCCTTCCTCCTCTTTTTCCTTCTTCGTCCCTACGATGTTCTCCCGTGCGACTGCTTTGTTCGCGCTCCTCACGGCGCTCGTCGCCTCCCCGTCGTTCACCTCCGCTGGCTTCGTCACCAAGAGCGGCACCACGTTCCAACTCGACGGCAAAGCGTTCTACGTCTTTGGTACGAACGCATACTGGGTCTCTGAGACCATTTGGGTACGTGTTTATATTGGATACTCTAATCGCAAGGCAATCACGATCATGATTAACCACTGTTTACTCCAAAATGATCTGCTGCAGTCGGCTGCAAACCTCAACACGATCTTCACAGAGATGTCCAAGAACGGCATCACTGTCTGTCGTGTGTGGGGTTTCAACGACGTCACCTCTGTCCCGTCGTCTGGAGCTTACTACCAGCTCTGGAGCGGCGGCAAGGCCACGGTCAACACCGGATCCACTGGCCTCGGGTACTTCGACACGGTTGTCGCTGCCGCCAAGGCCGCAGGCGTGAAGCTTGTTGTTCCACTCGTCAACAACTGGCTGGACTACGGAGGCATGGACGTGTACACGAAGCAACTCGGCGGCCAGTACCACGATGAGTTCTACACCTCCACTACCATCAAGAACGCGTACAAGGCGTACATCAAGACGTTTGTGACTCGCTACAAGGACAACGACACCATCATGGCGTGGGAGCTCAGCAACGAGAGCCGCTGCGTCGGTGGCAGTGGCGGTCTCCCCAAGTCGAGCTCGTGCACGACCAAGACCATCACGAACTGGGTGAGTGAGATGTCGACCTTCGTCAAGTCGGTGGACTCGAAACACCTAGTGGCGTTGGGCGACGAAGGGTTCTTCAATACGAACCCGAACGCCTACCCGTACTCTGGCTACGAAGGCGTGGACTTCGACGCCAACTTGAAGGTCGCGACGATCGACTACGGCACTTACCACTCGTACCCGGATGGCTGGAGTGTTGCGGCTGGCACCTACAAGGACTGGGGCGTCCAGTGGATCAAAGACCACGTGGCCTCCGGAAAGGCGGCCAACAAGCCAGTGGTCATGGAGGAGTACGGCGTCAAGAGCAAGGATGCGGCGACGTACCAGGCGTGGAGCGACACCGTACTGGCTCAGAAGTCCAACATGCAGTACTGGCAGTTCGGCGTCAAGTCGCTCAGCACTACGGACGATGGCTTCACGGTGTACAGC